>RQTK01000721.1:117170-133875 GCA_003991915.1 Elysia chlorotica
GGTGGGGGGGGGGGGGGATTTTACACTAGACTGACTTCCCTTTCGCTCATTCAGAAAAAAAGTAACCGATAACTGCATACTTCCTTGGCGATTTGTTTACAAAAAGCGCAACGATCAATGTCTGTACTTGTAGCGCTCTACTTAAAACTTCATAGTTTTCTTACTAGAAGGATCATGCCTTGAAACTTAAATCCACTTTATTTTGGGCTAGATTTTTGTAACTTGTTCATCAAAGCATTTTAATAGGTTGAGGATCTGGATTTTGGTTTAGACTGGCTAACAGCATGGCTGAAAGAGCAGTATCCATATGGGTGAAAGCAGAGCCTTTCAGCTATGGAACAATTCCTGTGGCACCACATCCTCGCCTAAACAGTACGGTAAGAATGTCATTTAGATCTATGCATAACAGCACTTTGACATTTTTTAAAGTCGGAACATGTATTTCATTATTAAGTTCTTAGACCTGCTCAATCTAGATCTAGATGTCTAGAGTCTAGATATCAGCTAGATTTCGATTACATATAGAGACTATCAAAGTCCTATTAGAAAAACTAATTTAACAAAGACCCAAAACAACAACAAAATAGACTTGACTCAAAAAAGTGGAACAAAATGTGCAATAATGTGTACATTACAAAAATATCCAGACCTTAATACATGTGATTCAAACCTAGATCTGCAAGGAATCACTAGATCTATGTTGAATTTGAGCAGAAATACTGAAGATGAAGAAGAGAATTGATGCTAGCGTAAACTATTGAACCTCAATTGGTAATCTGGTGACCAAGACTTGATGTTGGGTCTCAATGTAGGTCTTGGCACTAATACTAAAACATCTTAACTATATAATGTAATCAAGACTGGTCACTCCTGCAACAAATTTTTGATGAGGTACTTCATCCATGTAAGTCTTGACTCATCTACATGGTGGTGATATTCGATATCGGAGGTACGATAATTGGATCGATATATATGTTTGACACACAAAAAACAAAACAAACACCTTTGAAGAAAATAAAGAAGAATTTTTCAATTTACTTCAAATTGCTTGACCTACCATCATAGTACAGGAAATTATGTTGCTGGAGGCAGTTAATATTTTGCATTGTTTTAACTAAGTCCTTGAGTGTATCAATCTAACTACCTTGCCTCCTATACAAGAAATGGTGGGCATGTTAAGATTCTGTAAAGATGCAAGTGGGATGATTTTATTTTTCTTACAAGTATCAGACAGTGCACGCCATTGTGAACTAATATTGGGTGGGGCCCCTCCTCAAACTAAGAGAGGCAGACCACTGGAATAATTATAAGTAGATTTGGAATTTTTAGGTATTTTTCCACTGTGGTAGAAGTAGGCTTTTGGTGAATGGCCAAATAATGATTGCTCTTTGTGGGATTAGAACCCAGTCTTAGGGTCCGTCCACAATATTATATAGCCTATATAGGACTGACGTTAGAGTTAAGCAACAAAACAAACAATCCTCATGCTATACATTTTTGAGACACTAGATTCTACACCTTTTTATTCTTTAAAACCTTTTGTGGTGAATGTATTATCAATGGCCAATAAATTTGAGGTAGGATTTTAAATGCCTTACATTCAGCAATTCTTTTATGCAATTACATACACAACGTGCACTTTAATCTAAGCGTCACGGGGAACTGCAAAGTTATCGAATTTCAGGATTTAAAATGAAGATGGGCTAGGTATCTTGTCAATAAAAATTGGACATAGAGTATGTTTTATATCACAAGGAGGTTAACTATATAGATTTTTTTTTCACATAAGTTTTAAAGGAGTTACTGTTCTCATTCATGCAGTTATATATTTTAATCAGATTATTCTGTAAATTTTCACTCTTTTTTCTTCAGAATATACGCAAAATCGTGATTTACTCCAAGAACAAAGGGAGCACTGGATTTCCCAGGCTAAGGTGAGTGAAAGCTGAGCAGCTTCATGGCTACGTTGAAATTTTTAATTTTTATGGTTATGAACAAAAAACTCAAAGAAATTTGCATGAATTTTAAATAAGTCCTCTACAAAATAACTATTTTCGCCCTAATAAAACATTTCTTAATTTAAAGAGCATTGTTTGAACAGGTGTAAATGTGTTGTAATAAAGAAAGGTTTTATTGTCATGACAAAGTAAGCAGTCAGTAACAGAATATATTTTTTTTCCTTTTTTCCTTCTACCAGCTACTCAATGTGGCAGCATATTGCCTGCAACAAGCTTCATTTATCGGAGGATTTGGCATGGATGTAAGCCATAGTGTATACATGATTCTGCAGAGATTTCCCCTATCCAGTTGAAAGACATAAGCAGTGCTTTAGTGCTAGTAATGAGTGTGAACATCGGAAAAAAAGAAAAGTGCATGTAATGAAGAAATGGGACGTGAAGTGGCACAGCCCTTTCTGAGATCGCATACCTGTGTTACTAACTGGCTTTATATAAATTCTGGATCATTTTTTGTTCATTTAATTTTTCCCTCTTTATAAAGAATCATTTCCTAGCCACTTTATTAATAGATATCCTTTAAAAAGAAATTAATTCATAGCTATCTGCTTGTCAAGTATTCCTTCATTTAATGTTTTGCATCTAATTTTTAAGGCTGAATCTTAATGTGCATTGATGACTAAATCTTTACTGAGCCAAAAAATTATTTCCTTTGTACCTGATGTCTGTTGGAAGTTGTATTGTTGAGACTTTTTCTATCTTGCAGACATCACCAATCATAACGTCGTTGCTTTTGTCACTGTCGTGTATCCAGGTACTTCCAGACGTGCCAGTTTTTCACAGAGCACCCCCCGGCTGTGGAATGTCTAGAGAGAGACGAAGCCCTGGCAAAATGCAAAGACCAGCAGGAAAGAAGTGAGTTTAGTACATAGAAATCGTGAAAGGCTGCCCTGATAATAAAGTGACATTGGTTTGTCTCCATGCTTCTTTCGTCCTGTTTTTTCTCCTCAATATTATATCTCTGTCGTCTTATTTCTTCATCCCTTCAAAATGTTTTTCTTTCTGACTCCATCTTTCTTTTTCTCTCATTTGTCTTTTTCTTTGCTTTCTTTCTCTCTCTCTCTCTCTCTCTCTCTCTCTCTCTCTCTCTCTCTCTCTTTCTCTCTTTCTCTTTAATTTCTATAATCTGCTTTTCATCTCTGAATTCGATTAACGTTTGTCGTTATTAACTTTAATAAAATCAACACAGTACTTGAAAACTAAAAAAGCACTTCTTTTTTTACCCTAGAGACTTACATATTGACATCTTTATACATATAGTTGAGATTGTGTGTGTTTTTTTTTGTTTGTTTTATTTCTTCTTTTTTTTTTCTGACGGATCTACTGCAGAAAGTGTATTTCATGATCCTCTATTTCTTTATGTTGTCAGTTGCCTGGATGAAAACATTGGTTTTTTTTTTCTCTTTGTGTAACTGTTTGTGCGTGGTGTCCCTCTACTTTTCATGTCCTGAATGCTGATATTGCTTTGTCTAGTCCATCTGCTCAGTTATATGCCCGAAGAATTTAAGCTTGCTGTTTTTTATGTCTAAAAAGCATATTGTATGTTCAGTTCTTTTTTTTTTTACTTTAGTTAAAATTTGCTATTCTCTTTTTCTATTTTAACTCTTTTTTCATTCTTTTATTCTGTTTTGACTGTTGTTTATCCAGACAAACTGCTGAGCAAAGAGTCTGTGAACCTGTTCAAGTTTGTGCTGTACCTGAGCATGCAGCAGCTCTACCGAATGTCCTTGCGAGCGTCCCTGGTGGCCGGTGATGAGTATCCTTTCTGCCCCACGTCATCGTTCTCATTTTCGTCAAAGGAAGCGAATCTCTCGTATTTTAATAACACTCCGGTTCTCTAGGAGGATCCTATACAGCTTTATCATCATTCCTATCTGAGCCAGGAAGTTGAACCAAAAGTCAAACTCGTACTGAAGTTTCTGTAATTTAGATTTAAGAACATCCCACGTAATATGAAAAAGGCTTTCTTCATAATCTTACCCAAAAATCCAGGAATATGAATCACTTAGAACCGTAAGTCTAATGAGTGAGACCGTTGGAATAATTAACTGCAGGGTTTCTTTATCTAGGATTTTTTTTTTTTCCACTTGCAGTCTACTTCTAACAACTACAGAGCATTGTCTAAAACTTCTAGTAGTAAATTAAGTCTTTTTAAGTGTCTAGTAACTTAAACTAAAACTGGAATGAAAATTAAAATTAAAGGCAGCACTTTAAATAACTTTGAAATTAAAATTTCTGTAGTCAATTTGTTAACAGGGCATGATTATCATCTCACTTAGATCTTTAACGTGGCTTCAAATTAGTGTTCAAAAGAAAAGGACAAAAAAAATTACTTAAGGTTTAATTTGTAGACATATCCCTATTTTATCAAATCTGGAGATTAAAGGACTAATGCATAATGTTGAAGAAAGTCTGTCTCTTTATAAAGCACAAAGTCATTATAATCTAAGCAGGTGTAAGTCATGCAGAGCTAGTTAGGCAAGGGGGTAGGGTGTAGTTAGCTTACCTCTATATCAATGACCATAATGTATAAGGTTCGATCCTCAACTGGTGTTTTCATCTGTGTACTAGATGCTTCTGAGAACCTGGCGGAAAGGGAATAATCAAAAGTGACACTGCAACCATTTTCAACGAACCTGAGTCAGATGTTTTGAAATTAACAGAATGTGCAAAAAGTATTCATCAAATTATATATTATGGTCTATTTAACATATATATGACAAGGTAAAGAGGTAAAGAGTAGACCAGCCATTCCTTAACCCTCCACCCAAGATGGCCGAGCACGTCAAGTTCTACCACGACACTTGAGCTGGACGGCAGGTCTACTCCTCGCGGCGGGACCACGAAGGTGAGCTCCCCTCACTCTCTGTAAGGTTGACCACTTGGCGTCATGATTTCTCATGACGATATGCCAAAGCCAAATTACATGTACACTCTCAGATCCGCCAATTTTGGTGTTAATCAAGTTCACACATACAATGTATGTTATGTTTTTAAATGTGTATAAGAGGAACCAAATGCAAAGCAATTTGAAATCCTGATTTCATAATTGAATTCTGCGCTGTTGAAAATGTGTGAATCATACTTTGCACATGCTTCAATCATGCTCAAACCTGAATAATTTCTGTCAAGGTGATTGGAAATACTTCAATGTTGAAGTGGCTAATAGTCATGATTTTCCTTTTTGTTTGGTTTAAAAAAAAAATTGTTACCTCTCAATAATCGCAATCAATATTATTGAATATTCCTGTTACAAGATTATCACCATCGCGCACTTACTTCCCACCATATTGAGGCAACATATTCTTTATACAAAAAACATGTCAGGGGTGTTCTTCTGTAAGCCACTTTGAATATACTGGTGGACATTGGACAGCAAACCTTGTAATATGCAATGATGTCAATTTTCGGTGGAAAAAAAAAAAGCTGGTCAGAGTTCAGTAAAAGTCTATCAAGGGGCTCTGCTTTGTAATCCAATATGCTGTGTCGCTGTGGGCTGTAAAATAATTAGTTAGAAAAAATAGTGATCCAGTTGGTATGACTAAACATACTTTACCCGTATAATAAAGATTGGCTCAAACAGAGATTTTGTGTGTGTCAAATTTTTTTTTTATACACCAAATCAAAAATTAGGTGAAGTTGGGTGAGAAAAAAAAGCCTAAGTGCATGAGCAAGTGGAAAAAGATAGTGGGTACCTTCGTTGTAAAAATGCTCTGGCAATAGTTCTGTTGTCTAATTTTAAATTTGTCTACACTAATGGAAAGGCAAATGGCTATTGCATGCAGTAATTTTAGCCACAGATTTGAAAAAATTTCAAAGTTGAAAACCACAGGAGGTTTGAGAAAGTAGTTTTTTATTTGGATAAAAAAAAATATGTCAAAATTTATTGTGAAATTAGTCTGTGAGTTACAGAACCCGGGTTAGGCTTTGAGGTGGAATCAGTTTTTGCCCCTTTAAGTTCTTGTTCATTTGTTACATATAGATGCCAAAGTGTTGTTTTTTGGTTGCAGTTGAGATTTAATACTGAAATAAAACATTTTGCTCAGAGATTATTGAGATAGCAGTGCTGCATATAGCTACAAAGGTTTAGGTAGAAGAGTCAATATGATTCTTTATAACTCTAGAAGAAGAAAAAAATAATGATCTAAGGAACTGTAAAAAATGTTAGAGATGAAGGAGAAAACAAATCGACAGTATTGTTTTTCTTTATAATTCTTTGAAACTAAAAAAAGGATACTTTTGACATTCATTGATTAGTGAGTTAATACATTTCAGAACTAGGCTTGGATTATTGTCACTTTTGAACACTATCTCTTTCAAACTTTTTTTTTATTGCATTATTAAAACTTTTGTGTAATTGAACATTTCCCAGTCTTTGGACGACCACAGCCACCTATTGTTTATTCAGAACAACATTGGCGAACTCGTTGATCTTATGGCGGAAGAAGGTAAACCGAGCCTTATACACGTGTGAAGTCCAAAACCTCCTCAAGTTTACCATGCAGTCTGTGCCACTGTATCATGACCAAAATGCACATACTTTCAGCAATGTTTATCGCATGCACAATCTCAAATCGACACAACTAATAACATTGATGTAGTTTTCTGGGTTGTTGTTTTTTTTTTATCTCGACATGTCTCGAAAGACAAAAGAGGATGAAATGTGTGTATCAGATGAGGCAGTGCACTGTTAGCATAGCTACATGTGTGGGTCAGGTTTATAATGTATATTAACAAATAAGATTATCTGCTATCATAAATTCTAATGTAATGGATACCTTTAAATATGTAATTTGGGATTCATTTAACATCAATAAGTGGCTAAGATAGATAACATAGTTCTTTCCTAACGCACCCAATTGATCAGTTGGCAGAATACTTAGATCTAGCTGATCAGCAGGATGATTGATGCTAAGGCCTTGGGCTGTTCAGTTTTTTTTTATTTACCTTGTTGTACCCCTACCTGCCTATTATCTAGAAGGAAAAAAGTACTGTGATTTTTTTTTAAATTTTCTTCTGTAAGATTGGCGATTCATTATTCCCTCTTTTTTTTACTCTGTATGTGTGTGTGTGTCTGTGCAGATTCCAAGATGTCTGGTGTGGGTGCAGTAACGGCGCCGGCCAAAATTCTCACCATGGAGGCTGTGGAAGCCCTCGGCTCGGTTCTCGTGGGGCGGCTCGAAAACTCTCCGTAAGATTCTGAAGTGTTCTGTTTTCACATTGATTGTTACAGAGTAAGTATCGGGTGTAATCATGGAGGCTACAGGCTTTCAGTGGCAGTTTTATACCAGTATTTTAAATTGTTGGAAAACAAGAAGCAATCACAAACTTGGAGCTCTAGTCCGACAAATAGGATGGGATATATCTATGCCATTTTAATTTTTGTCTTTCTGTTATTTTGTTGGTTGTTTTTTTTTTCATTTTATTTGTCGGTCTTGAATTCGATCTAGAATAGTGATTGCTTCTTTATTTTCATGTATTCTATCTATATGAATCAATTGTATCTTTAGATCTTAGAAAGTAAAGGACTAACTCTGTCTGTTTAGCTGCCTCGTTAATTTTTTTTTTTAAATATCAGTAAAATATTACAAGTTAGAGTAATTCTGAAAAAACGTTTTTAAACATAATCATTTTTTTGCATTGTTTAACTATTCCAAAGTTTGGGAAAAGGAAATGCCTATTAGGTTTTCAATGATAAATGAATGTAAACAACATTTTTGCTTTTACACAAAACGCCCTCATTTCAAAGAATTCTTTTTTTTTACCATGACAAAGTTGCATCCCAAAAGTTTAAAAATGAAATTGATAAAAACATTTATGAAATATAGCCAATATGATTTTAAGTCATACATTTTTAAAATTTTATCACATATACTCTCATTGTAATTTATCACACAATAATCTTCCCTTTGTTTTGCTTTGTTATTTGTATTAAGATCACTGGTGCCTCTTCAAGATTTAGCATGCCTTCAAACAATGCAACATATGAGTGGATACATCAAGGTAGGACATGAAGGATTGATGTCCTATTATAACCGGATTATTTTTTATCAATTTTTGTTCTTAAATCAAGTGCATTTCAGTTGTTTAACTGCAACAAACATTATTCTTTCCTGTTAATGTTACAGATGAAAATTTCATTCATTTCACAATGACTTTTACCTCAGACTTACTTATGATGATACACTTTAGACTGTTGACTCGACTGCGTCATTGAGCATGAATGAAGATATATAACTTGTAACAACAGGCATGTTTTTCTCTTGTTTTTTTTTTAATATTTAGTCTTCTCTGTTTTTATGAACAATTTGAATGATTTTTAACCCAAATTTCAGTCTGATGCTTTTGGAACAGAAAACTCTAGTGTTTATGCATGAATCAAGAAATAGATCACTACTTTTTTTTATAATTTATCTTTCTCTTGAAAAATAATCACAAAAATCTTGTGCTGAAATTTTTAGACCTCCAAAACATTCTCGGCTCGGCTGTTCAGCCTTTGGATCAAAGACAACCTTGTTCAGAACCCGTTCAACGTTTCCTCCTGCATCGCCTCGGGCACTCGCTTGTCATGGCCCTTTGTTGGTACGCAGACTACTTCATTGGGAGATACATGTTGTTGTTTTTGTTGTTGTTGTTGTTTTTGTTGTTGCTGTTGTTTTTGTTTTTTGTAAGGAATGAACATTTTTTGTGATACGCCTAACTGCCCTGTATTTTTTTTTTTTTTTTGGGGGGGGGGGGGGATTTATTGTAACACTGGGCACTGTGTTTTTTTTTTTTTTTTGTGGGGGGGGGGGTACCATTATGGTAAATGCATCAGAATAAAACTTGTGGTTCAAATATGATTTGAGATCTTAATATCTTATTACGTTAATTATGGTAACAGTTATGAGAATGCCAGGGTAATGTTTTCTGCTGTCTCTCAGAGACTCAGGTCCAATGCTTTATCTTTTAGTATCATTGATTTGAAAAATACAAAACAAACAAAATAAGATTTGAAGTAAAGATATCTAAGTGAATACATCATCAGAGTGTATGGGTATTTCATATCTTAATTTTTGAGCGTTTTTCTTTGTCCTATCTGCAGGTGAAGATCACAAATCAGAACAGAATTACAAGCGAGGGAAAATAGCTACAAATGCACATTTGGTTCCTAAAGAGAATGTAAAAGGGTAAAGAAAGCAAGACTTAAATCTTCAAGATGTTTGATTTTAATGAAGTCTACATTTTTTTTCTAACCTTCACATTATTCAAACTGATCTAAGAAACTGTGCAGAGGAATTCTTACATACCAATTGTATTTAGAAAAAGGTGTTTGTCATGATATTTTTTTTCCTTTCAGGAGCATGAATTACTGCTCCAGCTGGGCCTGACCAGCTCATATTTTAATATTGTTGTCTCGTGATATAATTATGTTTTTAATACAATATTTATTAATGGAAAACTCACAGTGATGATTATTCTCATTGACTTTGTGTTTTAGAATAAAATTTCACAAGAACGATATTAATTGTTGACATCTTTAATGCTTACTTTATATTATACTGGCATTTCTTAGTTTTCCGTTTTCTCTCTGACCATTCTGCAGTAACAAGATGATCATCATGAGTCAAGTCAGCAAGCAAACCATTGCCAGGGTAGGTTGTTCCCTTCAAATCTTGTGCCACTTGTTGTGGGCATTGGTATACTCTCGTGCTAGCACATCTTTGTATTGACCTTCACACCTTTCATTTAAAAACAATAAATACCAAAGCTTCTACCTAGGAATAGACCTTGAATTATGTACTGTCAAAAGGCTGCGGGAGGCAACTTAACTCACCAATATTTTATTGTGATCTCTTTTTTTTCCATTCTAGATTTTGTTATGTTGGTTGTTTTTTCCATAAAAAGTAAAAAAAAACTATACCCAATTCAGCCTCAGGGTTGGTTGTCAGTGATTGTTGATTACAATTTGTGCTTTGTGTGCAATTTATGTCACTAAACTTATTATAACCATTGTAGTGGGAGCTATGAATTTTTGAAAATAGGCTGATGTACTTGGTTTTGAAAGGTCATGATATAATCACCAGTGAGTTAACACTTGTTAAGACCGTTTAGCTTTTAGGCGGTTCCAACCCTAGGGATGGGTATTACAAATTATTCTCTGACATCTTTAATAAATGTGACCTCATGTTCGGAAGGGGCATTAATAAAGACTGGGTGGACCAGTAAAGCTGAAGAATATTTGTTCCGCAGGGGTAAGCAGTTTTTTTTTCTGTACATCATGGTGACATACCATTACAAGTGATACACAGCTATAAATATTATAAATTTTAGTTTAATGAAATAGTAGGGGGATAAATCGCCAAATACTTGCTATGTGAATGGTTTAGTTATTTTCTTAGTCCTGTATTTTGTTGGTAATAACACGATCTATTTAAGATTTTCAAAAGCTGCGTCAGTCTGCTGTCTCTTGCTTAAAATAATCGTGTTAGTTCAGCGTCCTGCCGCTGATTTCTAAGCCCAATTGAAAAAGTTGGACATGAAGAAACCAACCAAGAAAAAGTCACGTTATATCAGACAGGAGCAGAAAGTAACACATGTTTCTTTTTATATTTTCCAGAGTTCTGGGACCTTAGAGATGAGTACAATAAAAATTCACCGCAGCCATCATTCCTTCCTCTACCTTTTGTCCCCGTTGAGGTGAGGAGCTAATCTTGTTATGTACCATATCGATCATTAAGTAGTTTAAACCTTAACCTCATTTTTTTCTATCATATACAACTTTTACTTTTGTATCTTAGGAAATAAGCAAGTATTTTAGTGATTATTACTAAAAAATTGTTTTATATAATTCTTTTGCAAATTCCTATGTCGATTATAGTGGGGGTTCATTTGAAAGTAAAGTAGATAAAGAAATCCCTAACCAAATCAATTGAAAGCAATGTTTCTGATAGATATTTTACTCCACTCCTTGCGTCTAAAGATTAAGAAGAAGAAAGGGCATGTTTTCTTTTTATGCCATTATGCCTTCTGATTTAATAATAATGATAATAAAGATTATAACTTTTCTTTCTATAATAATGATAATAAAGATTATAATCTTGTTTTCTATAGCGCTCTACCCCAAACAGATATAGGCTCAGAGAAGATGGCCAACAATTTTCTTTATAGAGACCCATTCTCTTTTATTTACTATTTTGTACTTGTATGTTTCAGATCTTTTATTTACTATTTTTTTACTTGTATATTTCAAATCTTTTATTTACTGTTTTTTACTTGTATATTTCAGATCTTTTGTTTACTATTTTTACTTGTATATTTCAGATCTGTGACGATTGAAAAGTGCCGCAATGCATGTTTTTAGAGACCCACTCTCTTTTATTTACTATTTTTTTACTTGTATGTTTCAGATCTGTGACGATTGAAAAGTGCCGCAACACGACGCTGATTGTGGGTCCAGTCGAGGCGACCGTGCACGTCAGTGGGTGTGAAAACGTCACGATAATCGCTCCTTGTCGAAACTTTATGATCAGGTGAGACTTTGAGGTAATAATTAGGTAATATGAGATTAAAGATTCAATCCAAAAAAAGTATTTTGGTTGGTTACACATATTGATGTAATCAAGTTTGCCCAGCTCAAGAAAAGCATGCTGTGATTATGAAGATAAACATATCATGAGTAATCTAATAAAAAAGCCTTGCACTGTGTGACTACATTTTAACTATTAAGTGTTGTGTTCAAGGGTATGGTTGAACTCATATCGTACAATATGCTAAGAAGTTAAACCATGCTGGGCACCATCTGCCAAAAAAATCTTTGAATAAAGTGAGTTGTTAATGTTGTATAAGACTACTCATTAACCTTGAGATAATGCATCTAATGCAAGGGTTGGTATTATTTTATTGTCTCTCTTAAATTCTTCTATAGGTAAGCCTTACAGTGAGTGTTTGCAACCATGTCCAAAAAGGTTTTCCTGTTTGAGTCTCAACATTTAGTGCTATCACAGAATTGTAATGTTCTGTGATAGCACGTAATTTATATCTCCTTTTTTTTCTTTTAATAAGTTATATGATTAATATATTCCTAACCTCAGGAGAAAGCTATTATTTGAAGACTTTTTTTTTGTTTGTTGACTTTGACTGCAAATTTACCGTTTGAGTCGTAAATTATTTATTAAATTTCTCTATCTGTTATCTCATTCAGTATGAGTAGGGTCTATGTATTGTTTTATTATTGTGTACGTCTCTATAAGAGTCCTAGAAGTTTTTATACAGAGAGATACAAACTTTCAGTTTAAGATCACTCATGGCTATGATTGAAATAAAAAAAATTGCTCACTGGAAGTGGTAAGTTCAATATGGCAGTAGCTTACAATCTATCTTAAAACTTCTTATTCGCATACCTTAAGACTATTTGTAAACTTACTGCAGTGTTGCTCTTACAATCCTGGTTTGTAAAATACCCATCAAAGTTAGCTACATATAACTGTTCCGTGCCCCTCGAGCCGTGCACTGCCATTGAACCGCCTGAACCACCAACCACCCTGTATCCGCAGCGGTTCCACTCTGTGCACCCTGTACCTGCTGACGCCAAACCGCCCCCTGCTGCTCAGCGGTAACGACACCGTGATGCTGGCCCCGTACCACACGTACTACGCGTGCCTGGAGGAGCACATGGCCAGGGCAGGCATCGGCCCCTCCCCCAACCTCTGGGACCAGCCCCTCTGTATTGGTAAGATGCTGGCCCCTCCCCCAACCTCTGGGACCAGCCCCTCTGTATTGGTAAGACTCTGGCCCCGTGCAAATTGGGGAAACTGTTGTCAGGCAAATTTAAAAAGTGCTGACTTGTCACAAGATTTTTTTACTTTTTTAAACAAGACAAAGAGAATTATGCAATTTTGATATGGTCGTATCCTTAATATGGTATCAGATGTAGATTGTTCTCCTCTTCAATTTTTATCTCACTGCTAATGAGCTCTGTTGATTTTGCTTTTAAACATTTATTTTTCAAGGTCCTGACCATCGAGATGATATGCCTGTATGGCACATTCTTCCTGAAAATGAATTCTATCAATTTTCAATACCGTTTGAGATGCAGGGATCTACTAAGGTGAGTATTTGTTTATTGGGGGGCTGTATCCTTTGTTGTACAGTACACCTCGGACTCAAATAACTAGCTTGTTCATTTTCAATAGTTTGGACGCACAGTTTATGAAAGCCACTATAGGGGGCTCTCTGTTTTCAATACTCATGCCTTGAAGTGAATCTATTTTACACTGTTTTAAATGGTGCTTTCATAGGAAAAAGTACTTCTGATCATGTTGTAACATCTTGTTGCAGTGAGCGCAGTTATTTTTCTGTTGTTTAGATCTATTATAGGTCTCGATATATTGTCAAGTACTGCATTAGATCTCGACATTCTGGAGTTGTATTCTTAAACCTCAGTCAGGGGGTTTATTAATAAAGTTAGATTATTGCGTTTCTACAAAGGATTTCTAGTATTCTTTTTTTTTTTGTGTGTTGACAAGATAATGTGTCAGAGTCAACAAGAATCATATTCAACAAATTGAGCTGAATCAGGGACACGCTTTATCAAGTCAACACCACATAAACGCAAGATTCTTTTTGTGAGATTAAAAAAAAAATGTGAAATAGATAAAAGCTTTTATTTAAAAATAGAAGTAGTGCAGATCAATGCAAAGATGTACTAACACAAGTGTGCAGGATGATGGGAAAAGTTTATCATTAGTAGCGCTATTTCTGCCCTTTTCTCAGTATTGAGGTTTTTCTGGATCACATCTAGACACATTTTATGTGATCGCTACACAATTTCCTTCTCTTGAACTTCATTCTCTCAATGCTGGTTGTGGTTGCTCCGTGTCCAGGCGGTGCCCTGTGCCATCCCCGCCTACTACCAGAAGGAGCTGAGCAAGCGGCAGAAGCAGATAGACACGTGGCAGCACATGGTGAAAGACGCCGGTCTGACCCGCGACCAGAGGAAGGAGTTCCAGACACTGGTGGAGACCCGGTTCCACGTGAGTCTTGTCTCTTTGTTTGTGGCTTAGCGTCCAATGTCAGCACTATAGTGTATATAGGACGGGTCACAAAACTTATGCCTGACAATTTTACATGCTGCTAAACAGAGACAGTGGAGAGATACCTGGATTCCTTTCTCAGCTGGTGTCGATCTATACAATAGAGGACAAAATCAGACAATACAGTTTTGAACCAAGGAACTTTTGATTGGGAGACTTCAACTCTACTGCTTGGGCTAGTTCGCACCCTTCTTGTAAGTCACAGGAATTAAAATTTAAATATAAACCTGAAGGGTTCCACTATAAAATACAATGTATTCATTGCTTAAACATAATTATTCAATCAAAAGTGATCCATAGTGAACACCAATTGACTGAGAGGGGAAAGGCAAGATGGATTTAGTGAAGGGTTCAGCCCTAAAATGCAGTGTATTCATTTTTTAACATGTTAATACATAAATGATCTATAAAAAACATCAGTTCACTGAGTGGGAGAGAGCATGATGCTTTTAGTAGTAAAGTGCTGGACCTCTGTCACTAGGAGGGTCCTTGGTTAAACCCCACCTTTGGTGAAGACAATCGTTTCCTATTGGTTCAATCTGCGCCAACATAATGTTACCAGTTGAGAGACAATATCCCTGGTATCCCCAATCTGTCTAGCAGCACATACAACTGTCAGACCCTAGTCTTGGGACTCATCCATGGTATAGACTAGTTGCTGACGTTTGACTTGACAGAAATAATCAACTAAATAAGAGGCATCAATGAGATCTTGTTCTCTATAAATGTTCCTACAATGTACTGTTCTTGTCCCAAACTTTAGCTAACCTGAAGGTAAAATATTTTAGACTCGTTACTAACCTGTTGTCACTCGGGTAGCAGGATGGCATATTTATGGAATATCTCTATTTGACATGAGTATGTCATTTTGTTTGTTTGATTGGTATATATAATTCACTATGAAGTTGAAGTTAGAATGTGTCAATTTTCTGTTGTTGTTTTTCTTTATAGAGAAAAACAGTTGTACTTAGCATTTGTACTACTGAGTAGGAATTAAGTATTGGAAGTTATCTAAAACTACAAAAAAATAAGATATGCCTTTCTGTTAGCACGGTATGATGTATCTGCTATGAATGGTCCATGTGTTTTGTGTAAAGAACAAAATTCTCACCAACCTTTTCATACTTAGAGGTAAAACTCTTGAATCCACTAGGCTATGGTTTATTTGAATATATGAACAACAATGCTGCAAGTGGCATACCCAAAAACAATGACTTATGACTGAAAGATGTGTAGTCATGTGCCCTTTTCATTAATGATATTCTACAAAAGGAGATCAACAAAAGAAAAAGTGAAGACTTGGAAAGCATCTGCTTATTCCATGCCCTTTATATTTTGTAATTATAAACCGGGAAAATTAGGCTCCAGTCATGTTGGCTCATATTTAAGTATCAGTGGTGGTAATCACATGTTCAAGTTTAGCTTAATCTGCATACATGATGCTTATAAGTATTCGATATATTTGAATATTTAAGTGGGTTATTGTCATTTTGTTAACATAATGGTCTAAGCTCACAGGCCCGACATAAGAATCTGTGAATAATGCCACATATGTCTGTTTGCTGGGCAAAACTTTTTAAATATTAAATTTCATTTTAAAGTCACCTACAATGAAATGAATTTTTTAAAGTTTCTTATATTTTCTCTTTTAAAACTGTTGATTTTGACATAGGCCATTCTGTTAGTAATGTGACGTTATGCTGAATCTGAAAGTAACAGAGTCTGCACCAAGAGATTTTTTTCTCACCCTTATAGTTAAAGCTTATTGATTTTGAATTAGTCGGGTCTGACATCTATATGATTATGATAAGCCTCCACATGCACACATTGGTTTCCCTTTCTAGATCTGGCTGTCTGAGACTGGCCACAAGAGGGAGCTGGACAGCCTGGTGGTGCCGCTACAGCCCGCTGGGGAGAAGAAATGATTTCATTGGACGTCGCTCAGACAGAAACACTGCCCAAAGAAAGAGATTTACTTAATATGATGATCAGTGATAGCTTTATAACACTGTGATATCTCAAAGCTATACTGCCACAAGAAGGTAGTTGCCAACGACATGAAAAAAGTAATCATGTTTTTTTTCTGCAAAAGGAACAATTTGAATTAATAACGAACACC
Source organism: Elysia chlorotica (assembly GCA_003991915.1). NCBI lineage: Eukaryota > Metazoa > Mollusca > Gastropoda > Plakobranchidae > Elysia > Elysia chlorotica. The sequence continues at coordinate 133,379 of RQTK01000721.1, forward strand.
TTCATGCTGTTTGCTTTGACTTAATAAAATGTGAATGTCGAAGGCTTGGTAAACATGCAAGGCACCAAGGAAATACAAAAATGGGTATGGTGCAGCTCTAAGAATACAAAACGATACAAACACGTAAGCTTTTAGCCTTTATGCCTTCTTTTTTCAATTTAGTCACAATTATTATTTCGTCTGATGAAGGCGTAAAGGTCGAAAGCTTACATGTTTATGTCGTTTTGTATTCTTGGGCTGCACTATACCTATTTTTTTTTTTTTGTGCCTTGTATATTGCTTTGACTCAATTGAAATTGTTACGGGTCAAATGAGCTGTAATAAATATACCAGTTAAGATTTTACAATTTTGCCTTAGATGTATGCGTAAGTGTTGTTTTGTTGAATTTTCTCTGTCAATGAATGTTGCATTACAAATGTGTGTGTGTGTGTGTGTGTGTGTGAGAGAGAGAGAGAGAGAGAGAGAGAGAGAGAGAGAGAGAGCAGGTAGGTGGGGG
>RQTK01000721.1:133890-164117 GCA_003991915.1 Elysia chlorotica
TCTCACCCCCTAACAGAGAGAGAGAGAGAGAGAGAGAGATAGAGAGAGAGAGAGAGAGAGAGAGAGAGAGAGAGAATTATGTGATAATATTTACTGTGTATATTGAGGAAGCAGAATATCTCAGGAGTAGATAAGTATGAGGTTGGTGGAAAGGGGAAAAAAGGTCCCATGTGATGAATGCAGTTTTAGTGTTGTTGGTTTTTTTTAATGTTTATATCTTATTTTAACTCTTCCTGAACTGCCAAACTATTTGCTATTTGCAGAGCTAGGTAAAAAATTATAGGAAGTTTCCAGGAAACCTCCAAATGGAGGTTACCTAGCCTCGAGTCTAAGTTCCCTCCAGAACTCTTCCAGCCCAAAAATGTAAAAATTACTTTTCCCATTGTCTGCCTCCGTGTGTTGTTGCCTGTGTCAGTGTGCCTGCCTGCCAGGGTATCTGCAGTGTGTATGTCTCCCTTGAGGTGCTAGTTGTGCATGGATGACTATCAAGTTGGCTTCACAGTCAAAATAATGGCAAACAGTATCATTATTAACTTGACAACAACTTACTTGAGAGAGACAGAGAGAGTGTGCGCGAGTGAGAGAGAGAGACATACAGAGACTGAGACTTTCTTTTTTTTTCTCTTAATTATAAATCGAGTTATGAAATCTGGGTTACACCAAAGGCTGCTATAAAGGACAATAAATAAAGGGGAGTTATCACAACTGTAAAATTGTTCTGTCCTAGATTTAACTCTAAACGTTTTTCGGCCTGACTAAACGTAGCCAATGCTTGATGGTCTTTAGAGGGCAATTCTTTATGCGCTAAACTTATGAAACAAAATTTTTGGCTAAGCGTGATGGAACATTACAATCAATCCAATCTGAGTTGAAGAAGATCCCTGGATTAAAAAAAAAATCATAAAATGAGATAAGTTTACATTTGTAAAGTACATGATCAGCCCCTACTCAGGCCCTGGAAAGTATTCTCAAACTATGACCAATGAAATCCCTGCCAATGGTATTTCATTTTCTTGGCTTACACAATTTTCCACCGCTGTCCTGTCAGGGGCTGTAAAAGGATATGAGTAAACCCTTAGCATACACATTTTTTGTACCCTTGTTCGTAAAAAGTAATACATGACCTTTCAAAGAACATTTTCCCTTTTTAATATTTTAATGTAAATTTAAAAAAAAATACCAAGCGTTTTTTTGTTTTTTTTTAACCAATGATGCACTTTTAAGGTTAAGTAAATGTTTAATTGTACAATGTACAAGGATTTTAGTAAATAAATTTTACGTCATTGATCAGTTTAATTTCTCATCATATTCTTTAAAGTTTGATACTCTAAGAGTAAGGCAACTGTAAGGAAAGAGCTGTTAAATGGGTTCCAACTCCAACACCGTATGGACCTCTACCAACTTGAGGATTAAACTTCAGATCTTATCCATGTCTGTTTAGCCCTCTACCAATTGAACCATCTGATCAAATGGAAACGAACATAATTGTTGACTGCAATGTAGGCCTAGTGCAAAATAATGCAAAATTGTGACAAGTCAGAATAAAGGAATGTAATAGTTACTCACATCTTTAAAATATCTTTAAAAAGATTTCATCTCTGTTTAGTGTTTGTTTGAAGCGCATGTATCCTTGGATCAATACAGACTCCTCTTCAATTTATGAATTATCCAGCCCAATACGTGAATCATGTTTGAATAGTTTGAGCGAAAGGAACAACAGATGATAAAATTGTTTGTTGCCCTAGAATATTTCTCTTAATTCTGCAACAAAACGCTGCCTCAAAACTGCCATTGAACAAAAAGGATTTTTTTTTTTTTTTTGTTAGCTTGGTTTTTAATTGCATTGTTTTATGTTTCAAAATGTTCTTGAAATTGTGTTGGTTTTTTATTAATGTTTAAAAAATTGTTTTTGAAATAAAAGGTGTTCAGGTTTATTGTCTTTTTTTTTCTGTGTGTCTCTTTTTTTTTATCACCACTCTTCATTTCCGTCTTCCTCCTTCCTCCTACTCCTTCTTTTTCTTATGGGGGGTAGGGTAGGATGGCGAACTGACTCAAGTGGTATAGCGTTACTCAATAGGTGGGGTCTGCGGTTTGACTAACAATCAGTCAAAATATGTATTTGAATTTTGTGCCGTAATGGTTGGGTCGATGTCAGTACAATGTGAAGTCCAGGTCTCCCAATTCTGTCTCGTGGGTGGGAGTACATTAAATTGTCAGACGTCAGACTTGGGGTCCGTCCACAATTGAATCTATGTTGTGCTGATGTTGGATGTTAAGCAACTCAACTCTTCTTCTTCTTCTTCTTCTTCTTCTTCTTCTTCTTCTTCTTCTTCTTCTTTTTCTTCTTCTTCTTCTTCTTCTTCTTCTTCTTCTTCTTCTTCTTCTTCTTCTTCTTCTTCTTCATTTTCTTCTTCCTCCTCCTCCTCCTCCTCCTTTTTTCCTTTTCCTCTTCTTTTTCTTCATTTATTATTGTTTTAATGTTCTCCGTCTTTCTGCAGTCATTAGTTGCTGTATTAATTTTCTTTGTTTTCAATCACCATATTTTTTCTCACAAAATGACTTACATAACAAAAGATATTTTTTCTCACAAAGTGACTTACATAACAAAAGACAAAAGTCTCAGAAAATAAACTCTCAACAAGTGTGTGCTTGAAATAAACGAATGATGTATTATGAGACATTTCAAGTAGCTGTGCACAAAATGGGTGAAATTGTTTCTATGCTTACTAAGAATTACATAAAAATATGCACAGATTTTTTTTTTTCATTCAGAGAAAACCAACAAAAGGTATGAAGAATAAAACAAAACGAGATATAAACAAAAAAAAATTTTCTCGTACAAATTATGTAATATAGTTATAGATATGGACACATTGTATAGCGGGTACAAAAAGAAAAATTTTAAGAAATTGGCCAATATTTCAAAACTTTCATTCCTCGAGGCTGCCACATCTTTTCCTCTCACACCATTACCTGACAACGTTTAAGAATAATAATAATATAATAATAATAATAATAATAATAATAATAATAATAATAGTTGAAGCAGTAGTAATTTCTATCTATTATCTAGGGTGAAGCTTTACAGAAAAACATAGATTAATATAAAATGGTGGATAGATTTTCTCATGAGAAAAAAGTTAAATTGTGTATGTACAAAAAATAATGTATATATCATTAAAAAAATAATTGATGAACACCAAAAAAGCATAATAGCCGGATAGCCACATTTGATTTTTAGATCAACTATTAACCGTATACCCACGTCAATGTACTTTATGAAAATGAATAACCTTAGGCAACAAGCTGTTGATTTTTTTTTCACATTCACACGATGATTCTGCGGTGTATAAAGTGGCACAGTAATTTCATGCCCTCTCCGTATGGATTATAGATGCTCTCACCATCTCTCTGAATAAGTCAACCCATGAAAATGAATCCTGAGTCTATAAAAATGTTCTATGTTACAATAGGACAAATAATAAATTAAAATGTGATTGCTTGCAAGATCTAACCATAGTACATATTGATCTGTGACGGAAATTTTTGTACAATTCATTAGAATTTATTCACATCATTATATTGGTTATTTTTTACAAGTTAGAACTAAATTTGTTGACTTTTTATATAACAAAAACTTCCAAAAACAAAGATAAAAAAAGCACAAACAAACAAAAAAGACAGCTCTATACCTATTTATTTCTTTGGTCATTAAGTTGTGTGCCTATAATTATAACCTTGAACACATCGCGAAACACAAAGACACATTTTTATGGAATAAAAGCTTTGCCGTGTGCTATGTAGCCTATATAGCACTTTGCTGCTAGTCTAAAAGCCTTTTGATGCACATGGTCTCCGAAGTTCCTATACAAATCTGAAGCAAGCCTTTTTTTTTCACACTGGGTGTATTTAGTAAAAGTGTTTAACCTCAGGAAACAATGAAAGAAAAATAAAAATTAAAAAAAAAAAAAATGGAAACTGGTGTATCAGGTGTAAGCTTTGCACAAAACAGAACTATGGCAAAGCGTAATGAATCTTGGACACCCAATCTACATTAAGAAGTAACTTTCTGTCCAATATGATAATAAAAAAAATTATAACAATAGTAATCCTTTGCCAAAGCTTATGTACTTTCAAAGCCATAACACACAAATGTCTCTCTTTGCTAGGTGCCAGAGAGTGGGGAGTAAATTTAAAACCATTGCTGTACTTAAATTATCCATGATGTCTCATGAACAATACAGATGTACAAGAAATGTTGAGTTATAAAAGTTCCATATATTCTCATAACACAATTTTTGTAGTAAATATTGCAATATATATTTTTTTTTTTTACATTATGCGGATAGCAATTTCATTACAATATGTTATGAGAATATATGGAACTTTTATAACTCAACATTTCTCGTACATCTGTATTGTTCATGAGGTGTTTAGTTGATTTAATTAATTCTATACACCTAGTGAAGGAATGTCCACAAAGATGGTCGATGGTTAATAACATACACATATAATTATGTACAACCAAGGAATGAAAATGGAATAGATCCAACTGCTAATTAAAATGAGCAGAACAGAAATCGAACAAAATGTTAAAGTACTAGGAAATATAACATAATTTTCAAAACATTAACAATATTATGGTGCATGGATGCCTTAGAAAAAGAAATGAAAATGGAATACATATCGGGCTGCTAGTAAAAAATGAACCAGACATAAATTGAAACAAATACATTATATAAAATTTACAGAGGGTTTTTTTTTTTGTTACAAGCTCATAGTGCATCGAAACCTTGTATAAATGTAAGTTGTACCTTTCAAAGGGTAAAATATCTAGCTATGATAATTTTGTCGTATGCATGGGATGGGGGTGGGGGGTGTAGTGTGTGAAAAGCTATTTGTTAGAATGTATTTCTCAATGATCAGTTTCCATACAAATAGGAAAGATTGGATAAAGTTCTGACAGACTGCAATATAGTATAACCTTCTGGTTGCTAATATTTAATATTTGTGCTTCCAAATTTTGAAAATCATGTTACGAAAGTTTCACCAAAAATAAATGTAAACTTAAAGCATAGAAAATACTATTCGGCAGTATTGTTGACTAGAACTGACTTAGTATAACACCAAAAGATTACATCTTGCTCAACGATTATTTGTGTAGGAATGTTGCTTAACCTTCTTTGATTAAAGTACAGTGAGGTTTGCTTCTAAACATTTACTGAGAGCGCCAATGGAGATCAATATAATAACCAGTTAGATTCATACAACGGAAAACAATTTTCTGAAATAAACTAATTTAAAGAAACATGTCATTGGGTGAAAAAGGCGTCTATCATTTGTTGCCAAAATCGAATTTATTTATTTTTTGTTATCACATTATCCTTTAATGAAAACTTCAAAGTCTCATGAATTTTTTTGTTAGTTCAAATTCTTACTTATGAAAAAAGTGTGGGTAGTTGAAGAAATTTTTATTTTTATTTTTCAATTTCCTACAATAATAGCAGTAAATTATAAAGAAACATACCAAAATGACTAGTGCATACATGGGTGACAAAAGAAATGTGGCGGATACACATCTTTTCTACACATCTTTAGGTTTAAAAAATTGAGACAATGTCTGTCTGTCTGTCCGTCCTTTCGTCCGTCCCTCTCTCTCTCCCTCCCTCCCTCTCTCTCTCTCTCTCTGTCTCTCTCTCTCTCTCTCTGTATGTCTCTCTCTCTCTCTCTCTCTCTCTCTCTCTCTCTCTCTCTCTCTTATATATAGGCTATATTATGTTATATAATTGTAATGTATATCATTGTATCATTCGCGTTTACTCATCCATCGGATGGGCATAATTTAATTCACTAAGCTTCCCATGATAATGATGCCTGACAGCACACATATATAAAACAAACAAAAAAACATTCATTTCTAGACCTAGTTCAATTTGATCGCATAATGAAGGAAATAGAATAAATTTATAGCTTGAGCCACATTCACCTGAACACATATTCAAAACAGTTTTGCAGCACTGCTTTTTAGTACAAATACCAAAAAATATAGAGAGATGAAGAAAAGTTTGACGGGAGGAAAAATGGGTGAAAGGAAACTAGCTATTCATAAACAATTTTTAATTATTATTTATAATATAGAACTCAAGTCATTATTTTTTTTTTGTTTAGATTATCTTACAACGTTTCCATAATCAAAGATGGCGTTATCACCAAGTTAAAAGGAAAAAGAGATGGTTGTGATAGGGTACATAAAAAAACAAGAATAATTTACATATCCAGTAAAAGACAATAACTTTTTGCCTTTTCGTTTTACCATCTCTGCATGCAATCTCGAGTATTGCCATGATGGTATGATTAAGAGCAAATTCTACATTTGTGAGGTGCCACTAACAATTTTCTATCTACAATTTTTTGCGAAGTAAAAGGAGGCAGGGTTTAAAAGATTCTATTGGAGTGGAAAAATTGTCATAAAATAATAGAATGGTATGGCAGCCTTCTTGAAAATTAAAAGAAATGTGTCCTACCACACAATTTACTTTTTTTTCCCATTCAAATGGAACATAATTAATGCTGGCACTCCTAACTTTACCACATATATGTAGATAGAACACTTTTAATGTCACCTGACAACAAGACTCAAGCCTTTTGTACAGCATGCCAAATCTTTTGCATCATTTTTCTTCATTGTAGGAGTTTTGCTTTTTGCATCAGCCACCTTTAGGGGCATCAAACATTTTTCAAATACATCTGTCTGTCACAAAATGTATGCTCTGTAGAGAGTGTGCATCTCTCTCACTTTGTTTTGTGTCTCCTGAGAGGGATGCTATTCGTTTATTGTCACAAGATTCCAAAATATGTTCAGTAATATAATTTTGGGCAACTGCATTTGTCTATATTGTAAATGGTTGTAAATGTGTAAAAGACCAGATTAAAATATCTTATAAGATAAATTATCTGTAACGCAAATGTTAAATAAATGCATATCAAACTATATTGATGTCAATTTTCAAAATCGAGTCACAAAGAACATAATAGTGTATAATGTTATTTAATTGATTCTAGCATATTGTTGCTAAAGCTGCAGATTATAAGCTTGAACAAGGTTTAGGCTTTAATGTCACATAACCTATAAGTAAAGAAAAACAAAACATTAATGTTTTTAACATTAAAGCTAAACCAAAATCAGTTATGAAGCTCACAGATCCCAGGATAACGCCAATAACTGAAAAATTATTTCATTAGTGCACATAAAATGCTCTTGAATTTTAATGATTATGTAGTTAAGTTAAAGAAAGAAAAACTAAAAAGACTAGGATAAGAAGTTGAAGAAAAGGAACAGGTGAGTTTGTTTTTACGGCACGTCAGCACAGTAACTGCTATATTGTGTAGAAAAGGAGGTAGGCTAATATTTTAAAAAAACATTGGTAACTTTTTTTTTTTAATCAAAATGTATGATCATGAGATGGAGGCAGTTTTTGTTTGCGTATGTAAAAATATGATGAGGTTGGTATAACTACAATTGTGGCATGCTATTGGTTTATTAGCTATTATTAGGTATAAGGTTTGAGCTTCAGTTTATTTATATTGAAACTCTAGTATGAAAGAAAGTACTTTATGTACTGCATGTAATGTAACCACTTTCATACAAATAATGTGATGGGTTGTTAAATTTAATACAAGTTATAGCCTTATTTTGCAATTTTAGCAAAAATTCAAATTGTGCTACTGTAAGTCTGCTGTTTTATGATTTGAGCATTTAAAGAAAGCTATTTATGATTTGTGTTATGGTTAAGTAAACAAATGGCTAAAAAAAAAAAATGAGTTGAAAATTTGGCACTTTTGTGCATGATTATTCTAGTTCAATATAGCATGCAAAAGCCTCAATTTTTAGATTTTTGGGGGTCTGGGAATATTGGAGTTCATGCCTTATACAGAGTTGTGTTTTTTATATATTGCAGTGCAGTTGAATTCACCTAAACTATAAAGAGTTGAAAGTTTGGTGCATACATAAGACTAGTTGCTATGCCAAGAAGTGTTTACCAGCTGGAACAGATTATATGATACTGAGAGCGTAAGTACCTGCTTTGTAAACTACTACTAGTCTGCTTATGATGTAATTTACACAGGCTGTGAATACATGATTGAATTATTGTAAGAAAATTTCTCATGTAGACTTAAGCTGATGTACATATATGTTTTCATGTAACGTCTACATAACTCTTGTTGCTGGAATTTCAAATCTACATTTTCCTAGTGGGTGGATAAAAGTTGTCTTATGTTATATAACCTTATAAAGAACTATCTAATATTATCTGATCTGTTCCTGCGATGAATCCAGTAACTTGTTCACCAAGCTTGCTCTTCACGATCACATTCTTGTTGAGGTTTTAGCTTGTCCTGATAGTGTGTAAAACATACACATTGTGCACTTTCAGTTAGGAATACTTTCAGTATAAAAACTAACACAGGCAATTAAAAATATGTATTTTCTCTAACAAATGTATGAATAATTTTTTTTTAATAAGACCAGAAATTACAAATGGCACATGTTTAACTTACAATACCAGTGGCTGTAGCGACAGAAAGTTACAGGCAGGGGAATTATTTTGGAAATTGAAAACAAACAAGAAGTCAAATTGTTATTCTAAATGTTTAAACTTGCACGAGCTAAATATATAGAAGCTGTATGTATCACTTGGTAGACTGGCATTTGAAGGGAAATGTGGTGATAAAGATGATGATGATGATGATGATGATGATGATGATGATGATGATGATGATGATGATGATGATGATGATGATGATGATGATGATGATGATGATGATGATGATGAAGATGAAGATGAAGATGATGATGATGATGATAATGGTGATGATGATGATGATAAAAATTCAAGAATGCGTTGGCAGTTGGGCTGTGGGTGAGGGTATGAAGTGTGGTGATGACTGTGGTTTTAGGAGTGCGGGTCGGGGGCTATGGCTACAGGGCTGGGGCTAGGGAAGGCCGGCCTTAGCTCAGTGTGCCGCCTATGACACCGATCAGGATGAGGATGAGCACCACCAGGCAGATGACAGCCATGATTTTCTTCTGTTAGGCCGCAGACATGGAGGAGAAAAGAGAAATGGAGAGGGGGACAGGGACGGAAAATGTATTAGGGTAAATTCTTGACTCATAAATGTAATGTATTTCAATCACTAGAACTAGAAGTAAAAGATTCTAAGTTTACTGCTTAAATGGAATGAGGGACAGGGATTAATGATGGATTAGGGTAAACTCAAGGCTCAAACATGTAATAATTTATATCACTTTAACAGATTATAAGATTTTAAGGGAACAGGGATGAAAATATAATTACTTGGGTAAATTCAAGACTTGTACATGTAATGTATATACAGTTACAAAAGAGGATGTTAAGTTTAGAGACATTATCTTCTTTTATTACACACACAAAAAACGTATTAAATAATTATGAAAAGAAAAGGAAGAAAAATGGAATCGGGACCAGGAATAAAAAGTATCATGGTAAGTTCAAGACTTGTATCATAAATTTTATAATAGAAAATATTAACTTTGTAGCCATTATCTTCTGTTATGCAGGAAAAGTAAAACAGGTTCAATAATCCCATAGATCCTTAGCATTTGTCCTAAAGTAGTAGTTATGCATTGCCTATTTTATTTAAATATGTAATAATAATTAAAAAAATAAAGCCATAAGAAAAACATTACCCTTGGTTGTGTGTGTCTATCCACCTAACCAATCTCCCTTAAAATATACCCGTTGTAACTTGAGTTTTATTGCAATGATTCAAAACCCTCTGATTTCTCAGATGAAACAAAAAAAGAAATAATTATGGTTATTCAAAATCATCAAAACCAAAACAGATTAAATTGAGGAATTGGAGGGTAAAAAATTTTCACAAAGAATAGTTTTTGGATGAATAATATTAATATCTTTATCAATTTTCCAATGCGTACTCGTAAAGGTTTAGGAAACGCGTGGAAAAGGAAAAAATTTTTACAATCCATTGTTTTTATTTGATTTTTTGTTAACGCTTCTTTAGGTAAATGAATGAACTTTTTAAAATTTTAACAAATATTTCCAGGAAACTGAGGGAAACGGCCAATTTTGTGCTTTTCTCTGGCCGCTATACCAATGATACCTGTATACATACCACAATGTGCTAGACTAAGAAAATAAAAATTGATAGGACTAGGAGTAGTTCTGATGTTTCCTGTCTAAAATCCTCAAGAAAATCCAGAAAAATCAATAGGTACTATGCTTGGATTAAAATATCATGAATAAAGTTAAGCACACCAACTTTGCCTCCTTTCTTTCGTTATGGTTCAATATAATAAGTTCCAGTTGAGATTGAGAGTCTACTTTTTCCCTTTTTCTGATCGAAGCATTTCTTTCTGATAACTTTTGTACTAGAAAGAAAAGAGACTTAAATCCACAAATATCTAGCACATTTAGCGTCTCAATATTGCTTTCAAAACCTTATTCAATCCATTTTGTGTGTTTTTGTTTTTTGAGCGAAGTTAGCTAGTGTTTTAATTTATGTTACCGAGTTGCAAAATAACATGAAGGCTAAGAAAGTTAATATTTTTATTTATTGATCCAGAGGTAAAAAAATTTTCCTTGAAATTAAGGTTTGAGAAAACCATTTTTCAACATAATAAAGATGCGTTATCTTTAAGTGATGCGATTTTCATCCACAATAAAGCTGAGCTAATGAAATGCTGCTCTGCTGAATATGAGATTCTTTTGGAAATGCAGGTACAGGGACAAAACACTGCGGTACTGAAAATATTTGTGCATTTATGGTTCCAAGGTATCTTTCCACTATGAATAACCCATTTAAAAAGTGCTATTCAAAAAGATTGTTATGTTCTCAGTAATACTAAGTCGTCGGACCCATGTTTAGGGCAGATCTTGATCCACCTAAAAAGTGTGGTGAGAGAGATTTTAGTGCTGCTCTACTGAAAATGTGGCATAGTCTATCACAACAATTGAGAGACACAGACTCAGAAGCGACTTTTAAAAAGCTGTAAAAACGCATTTTTTCAATCACCTATATGCAAATCATGTTCTTGTATGAAAAAATGCTTTTTGTTTTGTAATAATTATTACATGCATTCTTATGTTATGTTCTATGTCATATTCTTTTTTGAATGATATTTTATATTGTAAAAGCACAATGAGCTGAGTTTAGTGGATAGGGCGCTCTATAAAATGTACTAATATTATTATCAGTATTATCATTATTATTATTATTATTATTATTATTATTATTATTATTATTATTATTATTATTATTATTATTATTATTATTATTATTATTATTATTAGTAGTAGTATTATTATTATTATCATTATTATTATTGTTATTATTATTATTTTTTATTATTACTATTATAATTTTTTTTTAATTGAGCCACCAATGAGAAGATGCTGGCGTGGACTTAACATTTTTCTCAGACCCTTGGGTCAACTCAGTGTGACAGGGGTAGCTAAGGCTCTATATGTCCCATTTTAAAATAAAGCGGTGGTTAGGGAAGAGTTTGGTTGTGCAGACACAGGATTTCAACCTATGACCACTCATTAGTAAGTTCAAAGAGCTGCTGCTATTTGGGTTGCTCAATAGAAAAAAACAAGCATTTTTTTTTAAAGAAAATATTTTTCATGTTTTAATGATTTTAAAGCTTTGATAAAGTTTAGTGTTCTCTTCCATATCTTAATTAGAAAACTATTCAACTCAGAGTAAAAGAGAGAGAGAGGATGGTAGATTAAAGTACTCCATTTTCATAAGTGAAAAATCTTTAATCTTACAATACCTGTTCTCATGTTGTACCTTTCATTTGGAAAGAACAGGTCAAGCAGTTTCTACTGTAGGTAAGAATATACAAGCTTGTCCAAGTGTGAAGAAAACAATGTTTTATATGTTTGGCTTGGCTCGGCATCTAGCAAATGCTGGGTAACTGCTACACAAAAATCTAGACTACTCTTACATTCATCTCACATAGATCTACATTTCTAAGAATTGAAAGAAAATAAGAAATAAAATTTCACAAAGATTTGTGCTACCTAGTTAGAAGTCATGAGTTTTGCTTAATGTCTGCGTAAGCTCAATATGCAAGAGTGCTAAGAATAAGTAATGCTCACCACCCAAAATACTGAAAGCAGTAACAAAAATAAACATGGAAATTGTAAATTTATTAGAAACTGTTTAAAACAAGACATTGGTGTGGAGATATTGTTAAAGAGACCTCATGACTTCTCAGTATTTGGCACAAATCTTTATTAAATTGCGTTACCAACAATGTGATCACAACATACAACACAGAATATTGGTAGAATATACATACATCAATAAAAGAAAGAAAACAGAAGAAGTGGTTTTTAAATTTTTATATTTGGAATTTTTTCATCTGAAATCAGAATAAATATTTAAACAATGAAGAGTGAGTGATACATGCAAAGAATTAAAAAAAAAAAAAAAAAAATAAAAACATACAAAAAACTACAACTTTATGTATAAACAATTCAATGATGACAAATCAAAAAGTTACAAAATGACACAAAATAAAAATACAAAACTAATATTTAAATCATGACCTAGAAAGTAGAGTTGATCATTTTGTTGCCACCAATAACTAAGTAGAGAACCTCATCTTTACATTACTCAATATGCAGGAAATTGGCTGATGAAATGAGGATAGGGACAAAACCAAACCAAAATGTTGCCTGGGGAAAATTTTTTCACTAAGTTGTTTCTTCTAAATCAAACCTTTCTCTGGAATAGTAAGGTCAAACAATAAAAGCTAATACATTGCCATTATTCAAGACAGTGGAAAAACACATGCCGTTTGGTCAACAACAACAAAATTATCACTATATATGCAATAACTGAAAAACGCTAAGAGGGAAAGAAAGAAATCAGATAAACGCCATCATAATAATTATGAAGAAACTATTTTTTTAATTAAATTTCAGTTAAAAGTAATGGATTGCTCTTCCAAAATATTTCTTTCACATCTTAAGAGAGATAAATCAGCGTATTAAGAATTCCTTTTGTCACCTATGTAGCAGTAATACAGATCATTACCAATTTTGTTATTTTTTCCTAAATAGACGGAATGGAAAATATTATTAGCGCTATTTCCTATCTAAATAGAGAAAATATATTGTAAATCAACAGTATCTTTTCATTAAAAAAATGGGACTAATAAAGAGTATTATCATCCTCCTTTCCGAGCACATCCTATTTCTTATCCTTTCTAGATATAGATATTACAGAGTGTGTGTATTTATTCAACAGGACATGAAACTAAACTAGGCAACATCCATTATGAATTTTTTTTTATTCAGTATGAATAAAATTAGCCATAGCTTTTCTTTTTGTTTTTGTTTTGATGCCCGTTTCAGGCAATGCCACAATGCTTGTTTGGTTGGGGTTTTTTTTTTTTGGAGGGGTGGGGGGTTGCACGACCCTTTTTTAGATGGCTATCTAAGAAGTAAGACTTGATTATAGATGACTGAGGTGAGGTAGGAGATCTAGATGTGGACATCGTTATTTTGTGGAGATTTAAAGCTTTGAGCAGCAATAGGTCGTGAGCTCGGCTGTATGGTGTCCTATGACTTAGCCCATCTTTTCCATACTCAACATTTAGAGCATTTCAGAAATGTTATCATATATGACTTTATTCAACTGACCTGACACAATCAATCATACTCTACAGTCTACACACTCAAACAAGTAACCAAAAAAAAGAAGAAAAAAATGCTTACATTTAATGAAAATACCCCCCCCCCCCCTTCCCTCCCCTCACTGACAAACAGAAAATAAGAATGCTTCAACACCTGCTTAGATTCAAACATTATCTGGAAATCATTACAGAAAGTCATGTAAGGGGTCCCTAAGACATACTAACACTATGAAATATTACTTCACTTGGACATTTAAAAAAAAAATTGTTCACATCAACAAGGCAAAGCACCGTTGCAACTGAAACAACTTAAAGCAATCACAAAGTCTAAACAAATAAGCATTTGGATAATGGTGCAATGGTGAAATAAAGAGAGGGACTAGAAAGTTCAAATAGATCATTATTTGGGCTCCTGAGCAGATGTTCAAGGTTCAATCCTCTTTTAGTCATCTACGCTTGGCTTAACATACAAAGTTTTTGTTTGTGGTTGAATAAGTAACGTTTGCTTCTAGGTTATGCCACAAATTGGTCCCAAGACTAACCTCTGACTATTTTACCTGCTCTCAAACAGATACAGAACCGGAATACCAGGATATCTATCACCTGTCTCAGCCAATCACATGACACTGATAAATATGTAAAGAGTGAATAAAATAAAAATAATAAAAAGATGTAATGTAAAAGTTTCTCCCAAGAAAGATCCATCCAGAATTACTTGGAAAAGCACTTAAGGTACAACCAAGGCCTTAACACCAGAACCCTCAATACTTTATCAGACTCAGGATTGTTGTGCCCATTCCTCTGCACAGAAACAGATCTATATGATCATTGACAGCCTCTGTTAGCGAAGAATCATTTTGGCTTATATGACGCAAGAGTTACATATAATATTTTTTTTTTAAACCAAGGTTATTTCACATACAAGTCCATATATATAAAAATTCAATTGTAAGAAATGGAGCGTTTTCATGACTCCAAATTGGACAAAATAAAACGGAAACAAAGATAATTTGTTTCAAAGAAAAAATCAAGAACAAAAATGATTTTGTCTATTTTAAAGTCGTTGATGCAGTACTTTTAAATGAACATTTTTGGGTAAAGTGGCGAACTGAATCACAAAACAGATCAACTCTACAAACTTAACTAAACTCTGACTTGCCAATATTGGTGGTATGCCTTCTCAAACAAAGACTTGCAATGACATACAGTGTGCACTGAATAAATACTTCATGGATAGAGCCTTTCATGAGCCATTCGTGAAATGCTGGACTGATTTAACAGGTGGGCTAATCATCTCTTCTAAGTTGTCAATAAGACTCCATACTTCTACAAAATGTGCGTTTCAGAGTTATTGAAACTGAAAGGCGAATGGCAAGTCGCTAAAAATTAATTTGCTGAGTTCAATATACTTATCACATACTTTGAAGGATTAATACAATAAATTAAATTGGAGGAAGATTTTTCACTTATTTGCCAAAGTGGTAAATAAAAATTTAACATATAAGTAATTTTTTTTACTATTTCCTTTTTTTTTTCCTTTGCTTGGCCATTTTCACGTTCTTAACAAAGAAAAAAAAAGTTTTTCATGGCTCAGTTTATTTTATAAACTGTATGCAAAGAAATTTATGAAATCTGTAAATTCATGTACAATTTTTAATTTGATAAACAACAAAAAGGTGATTAAAAAAGATGGACATCGAAAATTGAAATAAATTTTTCATAAGAAGTACAATCATCTAGATTATCTAAACATATCTCAATACTCCAGTTTGGTCCCAGTGTTTGAAAAGCCTGCCACCACTTGAAAAAAACAAAAAAAGCACTTATGATCTAATCTATTTAGGAAAAATATCACAATTACATGGTCCCAGAATATGAAAAAAAAACAAAGATAACAACTCTTTTAAACTCAACCCATTGACTACGAAATTAAGATGGAATTTATAACTGTCACACTTTCTTTCATGGTTTTGCCTACAACCTAACTCAAGATGTTGCAAGCCCACTGAAAGTTTTTCTTATTAAAAAAAAATATCCATAAGAAGTGGAAAAAAAATGTTGGTGTCTGTAAAACATGAATATGAAAAGTGGCTTGTATAAACTTCATAATGATCATTATAAAAATTACCACACAAAATTTTTTAGAGATAAACAAAACTTATTTCACAAAAATAAGTAACTTTAAAAAAAACTGTTGTTTTGGCAAGATTTTACTTAAAGAAACATCAAAAGTATGCAGCCTCTTCAAATAAAAGTAAATACATCACTCATAAATACAGCTTTGCTAGCTGAGAGACATTGACAGTTTAAACGTCATGAGAAAAAAATGTGTAAGTATTAATAAAAACAAAACAAGAAGCTTTGACTTAGACAAGGTTATAGCTAAAACTAATAATCCTAGTAATATGTCTTGATATTTAAGACATGAATTTGTAACACAAAAAAGAGTCTCAGGTGAAATGTGATAAGAGACAGACATGAATGGGGAAAAAAATGTATTATAAATTATTGGTCTGGATACTGCACTGGATTCAATCCCTGAAAATTATAATGTAATGAGCTGCTTTTAAGAACAATCTACATTTTATTAATGGAATTCTAAGTTAAAGATAAATAAAATGAATTATTTGAAGAAAGTGTTTTTATTAATTTCATATATTTGGTGAATCTTTATTTAATTTCTTAATAATTGTGAAACCTTTGCACTTCCTGTATGCTATCTCTAAAGCATATTCCCTCAGTTCATTCACATTTGTCCATCAAGACAATTGTCTTGGTTAAATTATTAAAGCCTCTTAAGCATAAGATCACAACAAACAGGTTTGTGTAACAAACAAAGAAAAGAACATTTGGATTAAAAAAAGAAAAAGAACAGTTGAAAATACATTTTTTTTTTTATTTAAAAAATTAAGAGTTAAATTTCAAGTATGCTTCCTGCTTCACTTACAAAATATGCACATTCAAAATTTTCCAAAACGAAAATACATTTGTAATAAATAACCTAATTAATTTGCCAAAAAACTATTCACAGGCGAGCTATAGGGTATAGTTAAAAATTTACACAATGGTCAGTATACAAATAAAAGTGACAAAAAGAAAAAGGGATAGGATTCCAAGGTTGTACATATTCTCAATTAGTGTCCATGCCTACAATTCTACGGTTAATGAAGAAATGGAAAATGTCTCTATGTGTACTCACAAACATAGAAATATAATAATGATTATGATAATAATAATGATGATGATGATAATAATACATGTAATAATAATAATAATAATAATAATATTAATAATAACAATAACAATAATAATAATTAATAATAATAATAATAATAATAATAATAACATTTTTTTTTAAAGATGATAACAAATTTTTTTAACGATGATAATGATAATGATAATTATTCTAACAAAACCATATTAGAGAAATCATCTATTGCACATTATTAATGCAGGTTGCCAACACCAAAGTTGGCATGGTGCTTACTTTACACTGCATGAGGTCGGAAGAATTAAAACAAAATTTGTTCACATTCATATTATGATGAAGGCCAGGAGGTTGTGAAATTGTTAGCCTGTTTAATGAGTTGCTGGGTTATGTTTTACCATGGATTCTTGAGTTACTTTCAATAACTAGGTCGAGGAATATTTCGAAGAGTCACGGTAAAATTATAGGGAATGGTTTAGCAAACAGTAGCTTTTGTCTTTACTGCTCAAATGGACACAAATAAGTATAGTTTGAGTACATTCCAAAGTTGTACTCTAACACCAAAAAAAAAAGGTGTGTCTGGAGAATAAATATCAAGCACACATTTTTTTAAACAAAGTCCTTTTTGAGCAAAATTAATTTCAAACATTTTAAATTTTCAAAAACTAAACTTTTATTTACATTTAGGCTTAGAATTTGTAAAATGTGCTTATGTATATAATACAACTTAATTTCCTTTAAATATCTTTGCCAATTCATGTGATGAAAATAACAATTACCAGCTCTATGCTTAAAACCAACAAAGGTTTTCTCTAAATTGCAGAGCATTTCATAATTATATATATTTACTGAAATTGCTATATGCTGTGCCTTTTTTTTTAATCGTAGTGATCAGAAAAAGGTAACTATTGATGTTAATACTCAGTCAATCTAGGTTCACTTTGTGGTATTTGTGTTTGTCAGCTTAGGGTTGTTCTATATCACATTCAATGGACAATCTACGTTAACATGCATGATTTAAGTAGTCAATTATTTATAAATTATTTCTATTAAAATGAAGAAAAAACATTCTACAATATTACAAGTAAGTATGTCTACTTATGTCTATTTATACACAATGTATAACAATCTGCACAATCACTGTGGCCTGAAGTCTTTTGTAGTTGTAATTTCAAATTCATAAATTTTTACATCCTAATTTATTATTATATATCATCTTGATTTTGGTAACCAAACATCCTTTTCACAATAAACTAACTGTTTTTTTAAAAAAGAAGAAAAAAAAGAAGAAAGATTGTCTTATTGACCAAACAATCCACACTGCTTAATTTGTATTTTCAAACAATTGTTTCACAAACCTAAAAACCATGGGATACATAGAAAAGTGATGCAGAGAAAGATTTGCCAAAAATATACCTTCTTATGTACAGAATTGTTTAAACATTAAAAACAAAAAGTAAGAGGGACCTGGTCAGTTTCAATCAAATGCTGGCAAGAGCAGAAGTATATCCTGAAATAGCCACGCTGGGTTGTGTGTAACAGGTAAAGGTAAACCTTATTCAACCACTTGGCAAATTTGTTTGGGCATTGCCATTTAACATAGGTGGATTGCTTTTACATTCACACACAGACACAAAGATAAGTGAGATAAGTGCTGGGGAGAGTAGGTGTTTTCCTTTTCTTGTTTTTTTGTTTGTTTTGTTTTTTTTTTTTTTATTGGGGTTTTTTGGGAGAGGCAGAGAGTGCAGTTGTTTTTTATTTGTTTTGCTTTGTTTTATTGTTTTGGTCTTCCCAAACTTAAAACTAGTAATATGACTTGATATATTTCATTTTGCCAATTTTGTGTTTAAAACAAAAATTTGCTCATATCTAATGTCATTTTTGTTTTGTTTTTGTTTTGTTTTTTGTTGTTAACGACCGAGAAAGACACTGCCATTTGAAGCCCAGAAAGGTTAAAATTCCACATCTTTGACAATTTGGAGATATAATATTTTGTCTCACACGGGCAGTTTGAATCATGAAGACTATGTATGCCAAAACTTCAAAGAACATTTCAATTGTTCTTTTTCTTTTCTTTTTAGCCATCTAGGTTTCTCAACAAAAGTCATATGAGTTTTTGTTTTTGCATTCAAGAACCCACAGTGAATTTTTTAAGCCCCCATTAGTTTTCAAATGAAATGGTATCAGACCCAGAGTAATTGTATTTCAGGATATAACCGTGCAAGAGCAGTGCTTCGATGTCATTAGCTGGCCACAGAATCCCAGACTTGATCTCCAGGTTTTCTTTGTTGCGCATATCTTTGCGTTAAAACACATTTTGCCTTGTTTTATTCCCATCCTTTGAGTATTCATAAGGCACAGAAACTGATACAGTTAACAGTTAACTAAAAGAAAGGCACGTGTGGTAATAGGAACAATGGAAATTTGAAAGTTATCCCTCGTCAATAACACAGATTGTGAAGATAACAACACAAATGGATTAACTCTGAAGGGGCTAAAGGGTATCATCCAAAGTTTCCGTTGTTTTTGGCAACCTTTCACCAATAATGAGGCAGAGCAATGAACTTAGATTAAAAAAACAACAACCTGGTATTGTTACCTTAGAATCTTGGGTCAGTACAATTAAGTAGAAGGGTCTCGTTTAATCAGAATCAGAAACGACCTGTTAAATATTTACAGCATTGAAAGAATGACATGTAGTTTTAAAAAGCTAAGAATATTTGTTACTTGAAATTGCTAATAGAAAAAAACAAAACATATTCACTATTTGAAGGAGGTGAAAAATAACTGAAGAAAAAAAAATTGTAAAATTACTAAATACAACAGACACTGCAGTTGCTAAAAGTAAAACTGAAAAGTCATACATTATGTCACTAAGTGGAGTGATTACATATTATAATAATAATCATGGAGCTTATCTCACGAAACAAGATCTGAATAACTCATGTAAACTAGTAAAGGTTTTCTCCCCTTGCAATGCCTAGGAGATTGCAAAATTGAAATATCTCCATCATTTCCTTATTCTTCCAAGGAAGTTTTAATTTATAATGTTGGATGGCAAACATCTCTACGATTTTCTTATCCTTCTAAAGTAAGTTTTTAGTGACCATGTTAACAAATTAATAGGAATGCAGAAAAAAAGAAAAAAAGAAAATACTTTAAGAAACATATAAAATAGGATAACTTGTTACATGCACATGTACCCTGTCCAGCAATAAAGGTGATCTCAGGGACTTATAGACTTAGAGGATATGATCATCTACTCTCTGGACTGGATAAAATAAAGCTCAGTACATTTGAATTGACACACAAACAAAAGGGAAGGGATATGAATGGCTCCCGTCTGTACCATTCAAAGTTGGAATGGATGTCACAAAGGGTTAAAAATTGCAAAGATTACTTTGTTTCTCGAGCTTAATAATTTAGAGATAGTCACTAAAGAGTCACACGGTACTTTTTGTTCATAGGAAAAGGGAAAAAACATATAACCTCTATACTCTGTATGTGCATATAAGTTACTGCTTTCTATGTTTAAATAAGAATACAAATATGGAGAAACATTGTATGCATAAAGCTATTATACAATACTCATTTTGGTAGTTATCACAAAAACTGATGTCAGACCCCCCCACCCCCCCAAAAAAATCTTAGTATAGCAAGAGATAAAATTGTGCTGAGGCGCAGAAGGAAAGTTATTTTTACAACAGCTCCGCGACAAAAAAAAAAAAATTAATTTTTCCCTCCTTAGGATATAGAAGAGTTTTTTATGCAGGAACTTGGTATATATAACAAACTGACTTGTAAATATTTATTGATGTGTGGGTATAGTGAGGCCTAAAAAAAGATGACAAAAATATACCAAATTACAAAATTAAATCTGCAAAAACGCACAATGAACAGACTAATCATCATAACGTTATAAATTTGGTGTGGTACATGAATATAAGTTGAGGTACAAGATAAAGAGAGACAGTAAATACATTGAAATATTTTTTTTGTATTGCATACAACAAAAGTTAAAGTGTAATAATACAAATAGCCTCATTAACATAGCAGGCTTCAGAATAGGGAACAACTTTTCACATTTATGTTCCATCCTTTCTGACAAACTTTGCACAATCAGTCATTCATTCAAACAATCAAATGCACCACTTAATCAATCAATAAAATAATAAAATGGTGAAACCACCAAAATATATCACATCTAAGGCATGAAACAAAACATATTGTTGAATAATGGTACTCCATTGCACAATCAGAAATTAAAATATTATTGTTCCCTTAACTTGAGAAATAAACGTCTTGTTTTTTTCTTCTGTTTAAATGACAACACCACAAGCGCTGATGAACATGGAACGCATTTATCCTGTTTTCCGACCACGATAAAAGGAAAAGCCGCAGCAAATACAAACACATGCACATGTTTGTAGTAACAATTCAATTCATGTTCCTGACAGATGCGTTAGGTGATCTTTCACACTCTTGTTTCACCGTGGTATAGGATTTCGGTTGGGACAAGCTCATGTGAAAATTTAGGCAACTTTCACATTCAAAGAAAACAGAAATGTTTTGAAGGGGAGAGGGGCTTGATCCGTGACTATTGAGTATGGTATGGATTGAGGAATATGGGAAACAGTCGGCCTCGAGAGAAATCAAAGTGCTATCCTTTAGGAACTGATACAGCTATGATGATGGCCAAAATAACTATAATTACAGCAATACAGATAATGATCAATATCTTTTTCTGAAAAAGAAAAAAAGAGAAAAAGAGAAAATAATCAACATTGAAACACAAAATTACAAACCAAATGAAGGGTTCCATGATAAAACTATTAAAAGCTATTTTTGATAAGTTAAGAAAAGGGACAAAAAGAAAACGGAGAGTTTTTTCTTTTTTATTAAAAATGTCTTTGCAATTTCCTCATCTTTTCAAACGGAAAAGTGAGAAAAGTGCAAACAATTTTAATATAAAGCGAAAAAGATGAAATGATTTCATTGTGTAACAGGAAGTTTCAAACGGGGGTTAAGATCTGTTTTGTCATGAAACCCATCAGGTAAGAATAAAAATTAGAAGTGTCATTCATCAAAGCTAAATAAAATTACTAGCTAGCTGCTAAGATATTTACAACAGAGGGTAAACAACAGTGAAAAACATCAATTATTAAGACATTCAACACATTTAATATAAATAATCCATTCAGTAATAAATAATAATAAAAAATATGCTTTATGGCTTCTGCTTTTCACCCAGTTCATAAATGAAGCATCAGTTCTTTTTCACAAAGAGTTTAAAAACCACCTCAAATTTAGTTGAGCTAACTCTGTTATCATGAATTGAAAATTGAAGTACATCAAGTGGAGATGAAGTGAGCTTATAATGACAATTTAAACCCAAAAAAAAAACATTTCGAATTTTTGCTTTCTCTTGAGATCTGAAGCACAAACCAGGAAGCATATCATGCAACAATGGATAGAGAAGGAACTGCACAACTCTGATTAACTTAAGTGGGGTTTTTTTTTTCCCTCATATAAATCTAGTGATTCTTAATTTTAAATTTTGAGCAGAAAAAACAGTTAACCAACCCTCTCCCAATTTTTTGTCCCTTTTTTCAAATAACAAATCTACCTGGGTTCATTCTCAGTGTTGTGCAAGTTTTTGATAAGATGTGATTTTTAAAATAATGCAATACTAACATGTCCATAGGTCTACTATTGAAAATGGCTCTATGAAGTAAACATGTCTTATATCTGCCCATGCCTGGAGGTGGCTGGATGCTTTGAGAAGAGCACAATCAATAGCAGTGGGAGGGGTGTTGCTGGGGGTTTTTTTGTAGTTTTTTTCATTACTAAAGAAATTGTGTGAAATGTTTTTTATCAGCACAAATTCCTTTTCACCAGCAACGACAAAGCTCTGGTATTTATTGACTACAAGTTTATAAATATATATATTTATTTATAAAAATGTCTTGGTTATATAAGAGGCCTAATGATGCAGTAAACTAGAGATAACAACAAAGCATCCAGCCCAGACCACCAGAACATCAGCAAAATCTGAACATTGAAAAAATAAGAATGAACACAGAACTCTGAGACTCAAAGGCAGTCATAGGACTGCCACATAATCTCATCGTCTTCAACTAAACTAAAAATACACACAGAATAAGTGGCCAAAAGATTAGCTCTGTAGGCTATCAACTAACTCCATTTTCATTTCCTTTTTATTTCTTGCAGTATATAACAAGCAAGCTTTATTTTAGTTTATTTTACTTCTCTTTCCTCTTTTCTCACTCCACATCCTCTTTTGTATTTTAACTTTCCTTATTTACCTCACACAGTTTTATGTTGTTTTTTTCAACGATTTAATTCTAACATCGCCTCCAGCAAAATTTTAAGAAAAAAAATTCACATCTTTCATTTTAATTTCCTCGAGATTGCAAAAGTGAAAAAAGATTCTGCTGAATGAAAGCATTGATCATGTGCAACGATAAACAAATTTAAAACGTGAAAATTTCTCCCTACCAAGCATCGCTAGCTCGGCAAAGTGAAAACCTAAGTCACGCTTCTCCAATAAACGCCGCAAGAGAATAATCTTTTTGCCAGTGCAACTAAAACTCCATCAAAGTCTTTACAAGGGTTGGAGAAATGCTGAGACCTTTTAGGGTCTTTTCTCTTGTACTCACCCGCCTAGCTTTACTCTGGTATTTCACGGCTTTCTTGGTGTCCATTTTGGCTGTCTCAATATAATCCACCGCCTGTTCAACATTGTACTCTATCCGATCAATCATCTCCCCCTGATTGCCCATGCAGGTAAGTTTGGAATGGTCACAGAGAGAAGGAGAGAAAGAGTTGGAATAAGGTTTCAAATACACACTAGGACACTATGAACTGCAAATATGTTTGTTTTTTGTTTTTTTTTAATTAAAATTAGTTTAGCTCTTTAAGCAACAATAGATTCATATATCAAGGAAAAAATTGATCAAATGAATAAATGTGTAGCAATCTCAGAAGTAATTCTCACAAGTATTCTTATCTAGAGCGGGGCGAACGTTGGTCTCCGGGTCGGCACAATCGCAGTCGGGAACTTTGTGTTTGTATGCAGTGTTAAATGTATTCTTGTATATGCGTGAAGAGGTGTGTGTTTGAAATCGCTCATTATATTTTATTGTCATTATTATCATCATTATCATCACTATTTTTTATGTCACACATGTACAACTGGTGTATTTATGAATGTATGCTTTTTCAAGCTGACGGAGCAGGTCATGAAAGTCTTAGAGAGGATTGTGGACAGCCTCATTAGACAGGTGGTGTCGATCGACGAGTCCCAGTTTGGCTTCGTCCCAGGCAGGGGCACAACAGATGCAATCTTCGTTGTCAGACAACTGCAGGAGAAATACCTAGCAGCCAACAAAAGACTTTACATGGCTTTTGTGGACCTGGAGAAAGCATTCGATCGAGTCCCTAGGAAAGTCATCTGGTGGGCACTGAGGAAACTTGGTGTAGAGGAGTGGACTGTGCGTCTGGTCCAGGGCATGTATGCAAATGCACGGAGTCAGGTCCGGGTAGATGACGGCTACAGTGAAGAGTTCGAGGTGAAAGTTGGAGTCCACCAAGGTTCTGTACTCAGTCCACTGCTGTTTATCGTCGTTCTTGAAGCCCTTTCTCGTGAATTCCGATCTGGTGTCCCCTGGGAGGACCTTTATGCTGACGACCTAGTCATCATAGCGGAGTCACTTGAGGAATGTGTCAGTAGGCTGTTGACGTGGAAGGAAGGTATGGAGGAAAAGGGCCTGAGAGTGAATGCAAGGAAGACCAAGATCATGATCTGCGGTAATAACCTGGATCTTCTCCAAAACTCAGGCGAGTTCCCCTGTGCTGTCTGCTGCACTGGTGTAGGTAGCAACAGCATTTTCTGCAAAGGCTGCAAGAAGTGGGTACACAAGAAATGCAGCGGGCTGAAACGCCTGACGAAGGACTCAGATTTCCAGTGCAGTCGATGCCAGGGAACTGCGAGACCAATCGATGGCAGACCACAGAGTGAAGTCCAGGTAGGATCCGACAAGCTGGATGTCGTAGCTTCTTTCTGCTACCTGGAAGATATGCTCTCGGCAGCTGGTGGCTGTGACCTTGCAACCACAACACGTGTGAAGACAGCTTGGAAGAAGTTTAAAGAACTACTACCAGTTCTTTTGTCTCGCCACCTCTCATACAAGACGCGGGGTCATGTGTACAGCACTTGTGTGCGGAGTGCAATGCTCCATGCTAGCGAGACATGGCCCTTGACCAAGCCAAACCTTCAACGCCTGCAGAGAAACGACAGGGCAATGATAAGACAGATCTGCAATGTGAAGCCAGAAGATGTGGCCACCACTAGGTCAAATGAGCTATTGACGCTTCTTGACCTTGAGGACCTGAACCTCATTCTGAAGGAGAGAAGACTCCGGTGGTATGGCCACGTGGAACGGTCAAGCGGAGCTATCAAGACAGCATTGGACATACAAGTAACAGGAAGTCGTGGAAAAGGGAGACCCAGAATGACATGGAAGCAGGTGACAGAGAGGGATCGGAAAGACTGGAAACTCTCAACAACTGACCCTCATGACAGAAACACCTGGAGATCTGGTGTGAGATCAGCCATGCATGCAGCAAGCCAGCTACCTGGAAGGGGGTCCACTGATGTGGATGTTGCCCCAGTACCTGCACGTTAATCAAAATACCGATGATGATGATGATGATGATGACCAAGAAAAATTTCCCTATGGGATAATAAAGGACTATCTTATCTTATCTTATCTCTTATCTTATTTAATGAATCATTTGCTGATTTTTTCCATTCCTACCTGGCTCTCGACTAGCATGGCCATATCCATGAACATATCGTGCAAGTCTCGTATAGACGTCTCCAGCTTCATGATGTCATTGTGCCGAGCCTCGATGTCTGCCAGCGTCTGCTTCGCTTGTTGCGTTTCCATGATAATCTACAAACACACAAAGTTATAAACTGGGGGAACATGGTAGCGCTGGGGTTAAATTTATTACAGTGCATGATTTTAAGCCTTTTCCTTGTGTGTGCACTACTTTGAGGAATTTTCACAATTTTATTAAAGATAAACATTTTGATTTTTACTCTTTTTGAAATGGAAGGTGTGCAGATCAATACAAACAAGAGCATATCAATACACACAACATGAGTGCAGCGTTACGGGCAAAAGTTAAGAGTCCGCATCCACTGCAGGAGATATTTTTTGATGCACCATTCAGTTAACAGTGCCCTGGACCTGCAAGCATAATGTTTGAGGTTAGATCCGTAACTGGTGTCCCTCTCTCAAACCCAGATAACCTAGGACCTAGGGAGCTTTAAGTTAATGAAGCATAACTTTGCGATTTCTTTTCCACTGTCATTTTGAGTCTAAATGTGCGTAACGTGATGGTTGAGCCATTATAAAGGAGCTCAGGAAAAGTTCTAATACTCTTAATTTTATCCTGAAATTTTGCACCTGACCTGTTTTACTCAGAAATGTCTCATTGTTATACATTTTGGAAGAAAATGCTTTTTTCATTTTTATCCCAGATACTGAATAAAAAACTTAATCTTTAATATGGAATAACTATTTTTTTCACCTGTTTGTGAAGAAAATAAGAGCATATAATTTTTTCCGTTTATTCTTATTTTGATGTTTCAAAACTTTTAGCACTTTTTTAAAAGATTCAGCACCAAATGACCAAATTCTCTGGTTATCAACTTACTCCTTGTGTAAAGATTGCGGGATTTCCTGATTCAATCATGCCTTCTAACTCCTCATTTGTTGTCGTTTTGCCAGCTGAAAGCAGAGGAAAAAAACACAAGCCACATTAGGATTGTTGGGAATCATGATAATTATGCCAGACACTAGGTTAAAAAAAAAGCTTTTAAAAAGACAGCCCCCTTTTTTTTTTACATACCCAAGCCCAATGTCAGGACTTCTGTTGTTGCAGAAACTGTTTTAATACCATGGGCTCTTTTTCACATTGCATGACCTATTGCTTGTGTGGGCAATTCGGGGGGAGGGGATATTTTGAAATGTACAAAAGATCAAAAGCTTTGATATTAATTATTTTTAAACAAAAGTGCAAATCGCTGCTTAGCTGTACTATTACAAGCACATGGAAATGCTCTTAACATGTGAAAATGCAATCAGCTATAAGCTATGACGACATTCTTTAAAAACAAACCATGGCAGTAGTATTGAACTTACTGATAGCCAACTGTCGCTTTATGCGTCCCTTGCAGCGCTCCCTGTAGTCGATTTGACAGGCGTTGTAGTCGTTCATGACCTCGACAAACTTCCGAGACAGCGTGGCATGCTAGTGAAAAACAAAAAAGCAGGGAACTTAGAGAAAAACTATACTTAAGTTTTAAACATGTTTGAGTCCCTAGACTGGTTCATTGCTCTACTTTCCGCATTACTATTCATACTGCCTCAATATTTCTTGGATGGTTTAACTATTTGAAAGCAGCCTTAACATAGAGAGGAAAGAGTAGAAAAACAACAATACTACTGCTTACTTTCCCACTCTGTTAAAAGATAATTTGTAATGGTCACTTTAAGATTTAAGCACATATGGTTATTGCTCTGGATTGATATCAGGAGATCCAAAGCTTCAATTTTAACTGGTGTTTCTGCATCTGTAAAGGAGTTTCTAGGAAGACTACATTTTTTTCGTCTGTATGAATATGAACAAAAAGTGCATAATTGCCTAATGAAAATCCATAGCTGCCTGTCTATAATTCATGCCGACATTACATACAATTTTGAAAAAAAAATCTTTAGGAGTTTGGAATTCCGCTACTAGATCCTTTTTTTTTTATTCATTCATTAAAATGTGCAAGCATAACTCTACAAAAGTGCTAGGATTAAAAAATGTACAAATCGCATTCACTGAAAACACCATTCATTCTTGTTGAAAAGAAATTATTCATTCACAATCTCACAGAAATTCAATTCTAGAAAAAAAGGTAAAAGAAAAAAAATAAAGGACATTTTGAAACGGCATGTGATCCCTTAATTAAGGAAAGAGTGATTGAATGATGTAAGTAAGGCCAAAAAATCCTAGCTTTATTTCTTTGTTCTTGTTTTTTTTTTTCTGGTTAAAATTGTGAAGAAGGAATAACCAGCTTATGGAAAATATTTCCAAATTGCAAGCAAGCATTCAGTGGACATACAATTAATGTAAAGAATGTGTAAGTACAAAGAAAGAAGAGGTTTTCATACAAAACGCTTGTCTTTCAGTTTCAGGTTTTTTTTCCTCATTAACATCAATATTCCTATCAATTGTTTATCACCGATTGAAATTATAGGTACAAAATGTAGGTACAACACAATGTGATTGTAACAGATCATAAAAATGCTCATACTTGTAGAATGGTCAGGGAAAATTAGACTCAGACTCATGATTTCATCACCTCAGGTGGATAATGCTCAGGTGGATAATGCTCTATTGGTCTACATGTTAACATACTCTAAATCTTTAGCGTTTTATACATGAATTAACACATTTTACACGTTTGATGACAATTTGTCAATATTTGTTTTTATTGGTTACAAATTGTAGCAAATTAAATTTTGGCTTCAATTTACATATACTGATTATCCACATTTTTTCAAATTTAATGTGTAACCATCTTACAAAATGAGCCCAGTTGTGGATCACATAAGGCCATTCTGAATTAACTGGATTAGTGAAATGCCTGCACCCTTTTCAAGTAAGCTAAACATTTTTATTTTTAGATTGCTTCACAACTATCTTAATATACCTTGAAATTATCTGACCCTGAGTTTGCACAATTTACTCAATTTATGAGACTTATTATGTACATTATAATCTTATCAGTAGCATAAAACAATATTGGCCCTAAAATAACACACTAGTTTTAAAGCGCTTTGCTTTGTTTGAAAAAGTGAACCCACATGTGCAAAAACTCAATATAATATAATATAATATAAATAATTGGAAAAAGAGTCAATGTAATACCCAAGCTCAGTTTGAGATGCTTTATTAAACTGCAAGGGGAGAAAGCAAGATGGAATAAAGTGAAAGCATACATATATTTGTTTTTATTTAAAATCAGCAGTTTTTTGGAGAGAAAAATAAATAAAAAGCTATATGATGACTAATACTACAGTGGGATGTGGTTTTTAAAGCTAGAACATTGAACCAGAATAATTTATTGACATCAATTATATCTACACAATAATAGGGTGTGTGATTTCAACAAGATGTAAGTATGGAACTTAATTGCAAGTGATGGGCTCTGCCTAAGGTTTTACACAGTCAAGAGCAACAATGTCTAAACAGGAGTGAGTAACGGTGTGTCTTTTTCTATTCTGTACATGAAAAGATGGACACAATTAGAAGAAAAATTAAACTAACATCGCTTGACATTTCTGCTTGTTTTAAACATGACGCATGTCTCCCAAAAAAAAAAAATGGAATTATTTTTGTTGAAATCACACTCCCTAAGGAGTAAAAAAAAAAAATATATATATTACAGGATAGCCGAAAAGAGTTGATGTCAAGCAAGAGTGACTATCAAGCGAGTGGATTTGTAATCTCTAAAAACATTTCAGTCATAAAAGGTTTCTACTAATTACATGTATCTTAGCCTTAAGAATCTTTGGGAAACAGAGACTGAGAAAGACAGACACACAGAGAGAGAGAGAGAGAGAGAGAGAGAGAGAGAGAGAGAGAGAGAGAGAGAGAGAGAGAGAGACAGACAGACAGACAGACAGAGAGAGAGAAAGTGAGGCATATGAACTGAGATTGAGATTAAGGCTGGTCTAACAGACAATCCATGCCTATGAGAAAGCAGAACCTACCTGAGTTTTGCGTATCCTCAAGTCGGCCGATGACTTGTTTGTGTGTTCCTCTTGTTCTATGTTCTGCTCTATCACTGGAAAAAAGTTACAAATATTATTTTACTTACTGCTGCCATTAAAGGGCATACATTTCTTTGCTAATTGCGAAAATTCATACATGACTAGTATTACATTTTCTACCAGTTTAACAAGAAAGGAACAATACAAAGCATACAGAAAATGAAAGGATTTTTTTTATTTAAAACGGTTGATTTTAGACTTCAAGAACTGGCTTGTCAGTAAATCTGGTTTTTGGCTTGTATGTATGCTTGTCTATTTTTCATTGTGCATTACTGTCTGTCCGTCAGTCTGTCCATCTTTGGTCGGTCCGTCCTTCCTCCCTCCCCCCTCTCTATCTCTCTCTCTCCCTCTCTCTCTCTCTCTCTCTCTCGCTCTCTCTCTCTCTCTCTCTCTC
>RQTK01000721.1:179804-225669 GCA_003991915.1 Elysia chlorotica
AGAAGAGAGGAAAAGGGGACGCACACAAAAAAAAAAAAAAAAATACTAAAAGGGAAAAACAAGAGACGAATAAAAACACCCGAAAAAAAACAGGAAGGGAACAACAGGGGAAAATTCAGGCAGCAGAAAAAGTTAAAGGTGGAAAGAATATAAAATAATAACAAGAAGAGAAAGAGACAAGCAAAGTTGTGAAAAGCGAATAGGAAGGGGCGTGTCGGTAGAGGGGTTTATCAGCGATAAGGGGAGAGTCGAAGAACCAAGAGACAGATAGACACACACACGCACACACCACACACACACAGACAGGCACAGTGAAAAGCACAGAGACATAAGGGCATGCATGCATAGAGAAAGAAAGAAAGAGAGAGAGAGAGAGAGAGAGAGAGAGAGAGAGAGAGAGAGAGAAGTAAACTACTCAAATTAATGCAATTGTGTACATATCCAGTCAAGTACATGTACATGCGTAAACCCATATTTGATATTATCACCAATCTGGCAAAATCACCCAGCTTATAATATGTACCGACTGTGCGTGTGAACGATAAAACCATGGGCCGCAAGTATACAAATCATACAGCATGTTCTACATGTAGGAGGTATGTAGGCCTGAATGCGTCATGCTATGCTACAATTTATACATGTACAAAGACAACATGTTTATAGTTTAGTAGCCAGTCACTAATTTCTATTAATAGAATTAATCTGTGTAACCAGTACATCATGCATGTAGTACCAGAGAGAGAGAGAGAGAGAGAGAGAGAGAGAGAGAGAGTGAGAGAGAATGAGAGAGAGTGAGAGTGTGAGTGATTGAGAGCGAGAGTGAGTAAGTAAGAGAGAGAGAGAGATTGAGAGGTCGATATTTCTGCTTCACCCACGCAATCACGACGCCGGGTCATCATAGATATCAAACTGTCAAGTTTACCAAAATAGATCTAAGGTGGCAGAAATAGCACACATCCACTCTCTTTGCCAACATCTTTGTTAATTTAAAGGGTTTTCATTTTTACACTTGAACTTCAGGTCGATTTTTGTATTTTGTTTGTTTTTGTTTTTAACCGTTCTGATTTTGTTCAATAAAATTGCCAGACGATAGTCTTGGGACCTGTCCACGATATAGCGTTGGTCATGATGATTGAGATTAAAAAATAAAGAAACAGAAAATAATAAATAATTATATGAGGGTTGCTGTCCGGATGTATTCTTTTATCAGTTTTCTTTCATTTTTGTTGTCTTTTTTAGCTGTTCTCTTTTTGTTCAATAAAATTGCCAGACGATAGCCTTGGGATCCGTCCACGATCTAGCATTGGTGACGACGATTGATATTAAGAAACCAAAGTTTTCTCTCTCACATTCTAAGACACACGCTTGTCGTTTCTTTTGTTATTTCCACAGTGAGCTCTTCCGTGATCGTGCAAGAACAAGAACCACACAAGAAACAACACCTGAAATTGAAACAGTCATAAATATAGAACAGATCGCTCCACAAACTTTGGAACATTAAGGGCTGAGGAAGTTCCTTCGAATGATTACTCAGTAAAAAGTATATGACCACATATAGAAGACATGTAAATATATAGCTATATAATTATGTGGGTGGGATAAAAAAGAATAGTTGCGGCAGATGTATACATGCACCAATGGCTGTGCTTCATCCTTATTTTGTGTTTCTTTCATTGTTTAACAATGGGGGGTCGTTAACCCTGGGCTAGAACATCGGCTTACGACGCAGGAGGCCTGTGGTTCGAACCCTGGCGACTTCGCCCCTACTGGTTGAGTCGGTGCCGGTTTAATGTGATGGGCCTAGACTAACCTCATGTTATCCCTGCTCTGTCTTGTGTGTGGTAGTACATAAATTTGTTAGACGCCAGTCTTGGGGCCCCAAGACTGACGTATGCAATTTTTTTGCTGCCACACGAGACAGGGCAGAGGGATAACCATCCTACATTAAACTGACACCGACCCAACCAGTTAGGAACGAAATCGCCACGATTCGAACAACGGACCTTTTGCGTTGAAGCCGATGTTCTACCCCCAGAGCCACCGCGCCTCCGAGAGAAAGAGAGAGAGATAGAGATAGAGAGAAAGAGAGAGAGAGAGACAAAGAGAGAGAGACAGAGAAAAAGAAAGAGAGAGAGAACGAGAGGATCACCCACCGAACCCCACACACATATATATACACACACACAGTGCTAGAGTGAGAGACAAAGCATAAGAAACGAGAGAGAGAGAGAGAGAGAGAGAGAGAGAGGGAGAGAGAGAATGAGAGAGAGAGGTAGCTAAACTCTGAAAGTAAAGCATACACAGAATGTTTATTTGAGAACTAGGTGCAACTTGCGACCTCAGCGGTGCCAACACCGCGATCCTTGTCAAGGAAATTGAGAGAAAAAAATAATCAATTTAGACACATCCATCAAGTAATTGCTTGGTCACCATGTAGTGTGTGTAAGGCCTGCTGGCTGGCTGGGTTGATTTGGGCTTTTAAACTGAGCACAGAGGGCTGTAAGTGTGCACTGTGTTAGCATGACTGTGTAGTTCTTCCATGGCGGAGCTATTGTTTATATTTATCTTAGAAACGAAAACAAATAATTAGAGAACAGTTTTTCTTATCTAATTTTTACGGTTTTTGTGGTATCTTTCTTAAAGACTAATAGAGACACATTTTTATTCTTTTAAATGGATATAATTTTCGTCTTTTTTATATTTTAGATTTTAAAATGTTAATAATTATGAGAGAAAAAATTTTTATATTTTGAATATTTATTTTTAGTGACTATGTGACTATGTGACTATGTGACTCCAGAGACAACATTATTAATTTTGCCTTTACTCTGTTTCCGCAGCTCAAGGCTGAGGCAAACCAGGTGAACCATCTTGTTGACATTAGGCCACTCCTAGAGCTTATAACATGTTCACAGCGCAGCCTGCTCAGTGTTTGGTTTGCTTATAAATTCTCTGTCTCTGTCGCTCTTTCTGTCTCTCTCTCTGTCTCTCTCCCTCTCTACCTCTCTCTCTCCCTCTCTCTCTCTACCTGTAGTTGGTTAGTGTAAAGTTAACTGTCATCACTATATAGTCTATACTGTGTACGGGCCTGCCCACAATATAGCCAATGTAGTGTTGATATTGGACGTAAAGCCAACTGAACTACATACTACACCTACGCCCCCTACCCCAGCGTTGAACTTACGGCCCGTTGTGTGGATATTCAAGAAAGCAACAGTACAACTACATTGTACTGATAGTTTTGATTCTAAAAACCAATATCTAAGTGTGCTCCCTCAGGCCGAAACAGGATAGAGCTGGTTGAATAACTACATTGTACTTGGCTTCCAGTTTCATTGAAAACATTCGTGTTGCAAGAGGTTCGAAAGACCGTCTAACACTCTACCAACCATCATCCCGTTTCATCGACACCAATATGAGCCTTTTTAAAAGAGGAGAGGAGAGAGAGAGAGAGAGACAGAGAGAGAGAGAGAGAGATAGAGAGAGACAGGGAGATAGAAAGAGAGAGAGAGAGAGAGATAGAGCGAGAGAGAGAGAGATAGAGAGAGAGAGAGAGAGAGGAGAGACAAACAGAAATTAGCCGGATTTCAATAAGTGCCACACATCACGGTAGTACCATGTAACAATGTATGAGTCATGGTGTAACCCACAGGGGCGTGGAACCGTACGGGACCTGGGTCTGCCACGCAGAATTATTAGAAACCTTGTGATAACGGGTAACATTGCGCATAACGAGGGGGAAAAGGTAAATAAGCAGGGAATATGCACGGGTCTTATCATGCTCTGATGAGCGATGAGAACACATGAGAACACATGGTGCTTAAGGGTGTGATAAAATCGTTCGTTATCGTCGCGTGGGTCATATGAACGCCTTGCGCCGGTATCGGCCCTACACAGAACT
Source organism: Elysia chlorotica (assembly GCA_003991915.1). NCBI lineage: Eukaryota > Metazoa > Mollusca > Gastropoda > Plakobranchidae > Elysia > Elysia chlorotica. The sequence goes on from RQTK01000721.1 coordinate 183,706, forward strand.
GTATTAGTAGTCTCAGCCGTGGTCAATAACACACACAGGTTAATGGTGTTTGCATTGATTGGTGTGCAGTATGAGCGCTTAGTAGTTTGTGATTGCACTCACAGAAAGTTCGGCCTAAATTTGAATCCCAGGGGGTGCCCGAGTTTCGCAGAGAACATAGAAAGCTCTACAGTCAACCGCCAATTAGTTTTATTTTTATTTTTTTTACGGTGCGTTGTGTAAAAATGGAAGGCCATCATATAACACTTATATATATTATGTTAAATAGCTCAGTGAGTTCTCTAAGGCTAACATTATGTTCTAACCGCAGCTGTAGTTGTACATGTACGTGGCTACGTAAGGTTGTATCATGTATCCCTGAAGAGTTTTTCGGGAGACCTAGAAATCTACAAGCCATGCAAAGATTATATTAAGCATAAGCCACGAAAAGCTATGGTGAAACGTGAGATCTAGTCGTGCCATGCCATTTAGAAGACATCATGTACAGTCAATATCGTTAATATCAAACAAATATTAAGTCATGCCACTTAAAGGTTGGGACACTAGCTTGAAACTAGACCTTGAGCATCTTGGTCTGTTGATTTCTCAATGTCTGACCAACGCCAGCATGTAGACCATATGGTGAACGGGCCCCAAACATTTCTCGTACTGTGCCACAGACGGACAGGGCAAGGGTGTACAAAAAATTCCGACTCGTGTAATCACATTTTACTGACAGTGACACAACCAGAAGCCAGTGATATCCGACATAAATTTTGACCAATCGCGAGTTCGAACCAAGGACGTTCCGATTGAGAGTCTAGATCTAGTAATAGTATGTACATACATCTAGGGTTTCACAAATAAATGAAAGTGGCTATTTCTCTGGTGGCCGGATAATTTTGGCCATGAATTTAGTATGTTGGCCTGTTGATCAGCTCTATAATGCGTTGGTTCTTGTACATGCTGGTGCAGAAAGCAGTCTCTAAATCCTTCCATGAAGGAGGTTCCTTCTCTGCCTACACATTCTCCCTCGTCTTTCCATTTAATTTCGGGAAGATTAAAATCACCGCAAATCAGAATGTGTGAGAATTTTTTCTCACAGGCTGTTTTAAGATCCTTAATAATGAGTTCATTGTTTGACTTATCACTGTTTGGCGACCTGTAGTAGTAGTAGTAGTAGTAATGAACAATATTTTGGAGTGACTGCGACTTACGGTTTTGTATTACATTATGTTCAGTATATTAATCTAGTCCCAAAACTGCATGAAAATGGATAAAAAATGATTTCATTATTGCATAGATTTCTAAGGCTATGGCAACATATAGGCTATTAGAGCTGTTCTCTTTTCTTTCTACATATTTGTCACCATTTTTTATTCTAAAAATGCTTTTTCAAAATGTAATTTTGGCCATGAATGTTGGCCTTTCAAAGCAGGAGTATCGACATTAAACTGTGACCTTAGACCTAGGACCACAGTTTTCATACCAGTCTATAAATCGGTAACGTCCAGACAAGGACGTCATTGGTCATAGTTTGTACTTTTCCTTTGCGGTGCCTTAAAAAATAAATAGTGGCTGATCATATAAAAAATGATAAATTACTCACAAACATATATATATCTAATTTCATGATTTTTTTTTCAATTTCGGGATTTTCTTCAACTCAAGATTGGATGTGACAAATAAATTGATTACGAGTAATGTTTCTGCACTTAGCCATTTTGTTTCATAATTTCAGCACATTTATTTACAAGGAATTGCACTGTGAACTCCACCTAGCATGATGATGTCATCCACTATTTTGAGACAGGCCCAAACACTTCTAAAGAGTTTCTAGGAACAGGCAATTTTAGGGCTGTCATTTAACTCTGCTTTATTTATAAAGAGTCCTTTATAGCAGCCTTTGTTGTAACCCAGATTTCATTCTCGATGTAGGCCTATATAAAGGCTACTATAATTTTTTTTTTTATCTCTCTCACCACTTCTCTCTTGAAGTAATTTTTTCAAAGTTGATTTATGATACTGTTAGCCATAATATGATTTTTTTTTATCGCGAAAATCACATTGTTATTTGCGGCCAACTTACAGATTGATGGCCATCATTCAAGGGAGACAGACACACTGGCACAGGCATTCAGACAACAGCAAGTGGAGGAAGAAAATGGGAAGGGTAAAAGGGGCTTGAAGAGTTCCGGAAGGAACCTAGACTCGAGGCTAGGGGGGTTAGATAGACTCCATTTTGAGGTAGCCTATAAAGATAATAATAATTATCATTATTTTTTTTTTTTTTGCGCCACCTTCATTCAGATTTAAGCACCTCATATGGCCCCCAACTGAGACAGCTGTCACAACCGATACTGTAATATTTGTAATAGGCTGTTGGACAAATAGAAACTTTCAAATAAATCATTAAATGTGAACACTAGATTATATCTTGGACAGGCTATACAGGTATACTCTACGATGATTGATCCTCTCTAGATCTAAACCCTAGATCTAGGAGAAAAAGAAAAAAATATAGATCTATATTTATATATATATACACACACACACAAATGTTGCTCAAAATCTACCTAGATATAGATGGAGATCTAGAGCTGTACAGCTAGATCTAGATCTTATAGATCTAAGATACCTAGATCTACCCATCTAAAAAGTGGGCAGGGCCGGCAGTGTTTATGTTATGACTCAACTTGGTACCCAGAACTTACCGCTTTTAGTGCAGCCAATCTGTCTTTAGTCATGGTGGCATGCAGTAAAAATCAACTTAGAATGAAAATATCACAGTAATCCACAGATAGTTAAGGCTCTTCCTTCATTTTGAATCACTAAATCCAGATCATAATGTTTTCTCAGATGAGCAACTGATCAATGAAGTTGTGATTATTGAGTCCAACACGTACGCTCTTCACTTTTTCTGCGCAAGACGAGCACTATTTTCCGGTTCCGATAAGTGAATAAATTTGGGTAGCGCCACCTAGTGTTACTTTCTCTTTATTTTGTTCCTGGAAACTAGAAAGAATCTGAGACTGAGAGAGGCATTAGCCTATGCTTAGTGCACGATGCAGTGTCATTGATTTTCATTTCGATACCGGTTTTGTAACCAGAGAGAAAGAGAGCAGCTATCTATAATTGAACCCAATTTGCACCTTCTTTATTCGTCGTTCTATGTCGTGTTTATTCCAACCTCTCTCTCTCTCTCTCTCTCTCTCTCTCTCTCTCTCTCTCTCTCTCTCTCTCTCTCTCTCTCTCTCTCTCTCTCTCTCTCTCTCTCTCTCTCTCTCTCTCTCTCTTTCTCTCTCTATATCTATCTATCTATTTATCTCTCTCTCTTTCTATCGCTCGCTCTCTATTCCTTCTCCTTCCTTTTCTTTCTCCTGCTTCTTTTCCTTCATTTCTTTTTCAAGATCCCTTCAATGGTTTTTACTATCTTACACTGTCTCTTGATTAATTTTTTGTTGTAACAAGAATGATTGTAGCTTACACGTATTAATGTACATGTACACTTGTATTCATTACACACAAAAGAAAAGAACTTCTGTGACAATGAGCTGATGTGCAATTTTTTTTCAGAAAGTAAAATATTGACATTAAAGTGAATATAGACGAGAATATTTGTTACGTTTGTTTGTTTAATTTTTCTTGTTTTTTGTTTTTTTGGTGGGGGTGTTGTTGTTGTTGTTGTTGTTGTTGTTGTTGTTGTTGTTGTTGTTGTTGTTGTTGTGTTGTACCGTAACGGTGAAGAACGGTGCTGTTTGCATGTATGTAAACCTTATATCCCACAAACACGTTGATGCTCCTTCCATACACATACTTATATCTGGAGACTTATTGTTATCAGCTAAAAACATCAGCCGGGGATAAAGGGTTGTAGAGAAGGGATAGGGGAGAGAAGCCAGGTGATAGAGCGCGCGGCTTCAGATCAGACGTTCTGAATTCCGCCCCCGAACCAAGCTGCTTCATTTCCTAAAAACTTAAGGGTTTCATTTATTTGCTCATTTTTATGTGGGCTACCTTTAAAAATCATCATGACAGATAAAGTTTGAGATATTATGGTACCACAGACTAACAACCATCACATAGGTGGTTCGATGGTGAATGTCAAAAGGAAAATTATTTCAAATAACGATTAAATACCCAGTTAAGGATTGTATAATTTTGAAAACAAAAAGTTTAGTCAGTGGTACGTTTCGCTTTTTACGTTTCCCACATCTGTAGGATGGAAGCCGTCCTTATTTGTTACGTCTTTGAGAATCCTAAGAAGGATTCTGTAGGCCTACATCGACGGGCCCCAATACTAACGTCTGGCACACACGAGACAGTGTGAAGATGCCAGGGCTCCTGTCTCAGCCATTACATTAATATACGGACACCAAACCAATCAATTTACCAGATCGTGGGTTCGAACTGGGTGCCTCCCGAAAAGAGCCCAAATGCTCTATATCTACCACTTTCGACAGCTCGCCCCCTTCGCTAATGCTGTAGAATCAGGCGTTCTCAAATACATACAATTTTGGCAGTGCGCAGATGTTCTTTTTTATCGTTTTTTTTTTTTTTCAAAATATCTTAGAAATCCATTTTTATCCTTTCACACCATTGAAATTGATAGGCCTACGTATTGTCTCAATTGAATGCTACTTCGTACAACAACCGATTGGTTACGTTCTTAATTAACACAACAATTGGTGTAATCGTTACAAAACTGTCGGAGTTCTGTACTTATTGTGGGTGAAACAGGCTTCCTGGAAATGTTTTATATGCACCAGATGTCTCGAATAATCATTTTAAGAGTCGGTGGTATCGGTTGAGTAGATTTGCTGCTCGTCAGACCGTAAGCATAAAACTGAGCTATCTTGGTTTCCATGAGCATTCTACTGAGTTATGTCACTAATGTCAGTGTCCACAAGCCTACAGCTGAGCTATTAAGCCTTAAGGTTTTTAAACGTCAGTCTATTAACGTATACAGTCAAAGGGAACTAGAACAATAATTATTTCACACGTATTAATTAGCCAGTTGAGTCAAATTCATTTTTTTTCTTCTTTCACCAATTGTCATTCATATTTTGTGTGTGGGCACAGCAGTTTGAATATTAGGCTATATAACAGAATGAAACACACACACACATACCAAAAATACAGTTTCCGTTCGTTCTTTTAGACCATTATGTTAGTACATGTATTTGTCTTATTATAAAGCCTCAACTTTGTTTTTATTTCTTCTTACTTGTTAAACTGTATAATGCCCCTTTGGGATAATATCAATAATAATTTTTATAAAAAGCGAACAGTTTTTCGCACCGAGCCCAAAATGTTGGTCCCAGTGGCGTCGGGTGGGTTGGGAAAAGCACGGGGCTGACTAGTGCAGGAATGAGGTTAGAAGAAGTTGGGATTTTCTCAATAAATTAGTTATGATAAAAGAAAGACAAAACAAAACAATGTCAGCTCTAAATGAAGTTTTACTTTGCGAAAAATTGAACCAGAAATATTCTTCTCTCATTTTCCTCTTTTGGTACACGCGCGCGCGCGCGCGCACACGCACACACACACACACACACACACACACGCGCGAGCATCAGATGGTGTTTAGAGCGACACAGTGTTTAAGGAGAACGTAAAACGTAGTCTACTGTGTGCTATGTCTGCATAATTATGTTATTCATCGTGAACGTTAACAACATGTTAGTTTTCCCCTAACCTTATCTTGAAAACTATCGCTTGAATAGAAAATCATGTAGAAAATATGTACATTTTAATACAAATTTCTAGTAAGCTTACTTGCAGCTTTTATATCGTATATTGTCATGCATGTCAACGATAAGTCTGGCAGGTAATTCTAATGTGTTAGCCAAACAGTGACAGCCTCAACTGGTTTATATATATCCTCCGCCAAGTTTTGTCTCACTGTTGTAAAGGATTATTGTGTACGGTTGTCTCAGGATACCACTGCACCGAGTAAACTATAAATTGTGCAAGAGGCGAGTTTGTTTCTTGTTTAGCGTATAACGTAAGCATTATGGGCTATATTGTTGACGGATCCGAAGACTAACGGGTGATAGAGACAGTGCTAAGATACTAATACTCTTGTCTCAGCCGGTTACAGAGAAATTGGTGAGTTTCTAAATTGCCATACATGCATGATGCAGTTCGCCCATATCTGGTTCGCCATCCATAAATTCCTCTTAAATTCATTATTAAAACAGACAGCGTTAGGGCGATTCTTTATACCTGGTGCGTGTATGAACAATGAAAATATAAAATAATTTACACATTTTACAAATTATCTAGCTATGTCTGTTGATCAAGGATTGTTCGATATTCATTTTTTAAACAGAACTTTCAGTCATCTTAATGCTAAATCGGTTAGACTTTATCAATATTATTGGCGGATTTAATTGTTGTAAACGATTAAAAAAAAGTATACAGCATCTCTCCTTCGATAATGTTACCTTATGCTTCCTAATGAGTTTTCCCAAGGAGAAGATATACTCTACTCTTTGATCTCTATTATGATTTTCTTTGGTTTAGCAACTCAACTCTAGATGCTAAATAGCGTAGTTATGGTGTTTTCGTCCAGGTTCCAAATTATTCAGCTTAGACCGATTTTAAAATCACGTTATTCTGTGAGCTTAAATGTCATCTTTTAGTAATAATGCTCGAGTGCTTCTTTGTCGAAGCTCTTAATCACATGAATGAACTAACCAATTTTAAACAATCGGTGTACAGAATTCTATTATAAGCTTAATAACATTATTTTATTTAGGTAGGACAGAAACTCGAAAGATGTTATTTCGTTACCAAGGAAGTTCCAAATAAGTTTACTATTGCATGATCTCCCTTCTGTGAATTGCCAGTTTGCGACATTTATCGCCAATCATAGAGGGCGTTACCGGCGTTCTGAGAAGTGAGAAGTTGAAGAAAATGGCAGCGACCAGGCGGCTACAGAAGGTACGTTTATTTAGTGAATAGTTTGTTGGGATATCGTCTTGATGTATCGGTTAGCTTTTCAGTTCTATAATCTGTTACATTATATTTGTCTCGATGATTAAAAAAAACCTAAAAATTCACCTGCTTAGATCTAGTTTCATACGTGCAACTGCTCATCCCGGAGATCTGGATAATCCAGAGATCTCTCATGTTCTATCTTTAGCCTGCTTTGTCATGTAGGCTCGAGCCTAATCTATTCCGAGGCATTAATATTATAATCTAGTTTTAGTAAAACAAAGCAATTTTCTCTTAAAAAAATAACAAAACAAATACCAAAGAATCATCAAACTCAATTTGGGTGTAGATTCTAGATAGATCTAGATCTAGATCTAATCTGAATCTAGATCTAGATTAGATTAGATTAGATGAGCCATTCCTAAAAATTGGTGTCTGAAAGTGAAACCTGACAAAACAACTGTTAATCTTAAAACTAACTAAATTCCTTAAATTTAGGATTTTCTGTATAGTTACTGTATTGAAAGTATAGAAAATCAAAGTTAAAAGATAAATTTTAATATGATATATTTTTACACTTGGTGGGATGCAAGGGGGAAGGTCCAGAACTAACGGATGTAACTGTTGCAGTGTTTTCTTTAATAACTTTATCATTTTGAATAACATGATGAGCTTTGATGCTGTTTCTAGTAAGCCAAAAAGTATTCTAAATCACTGATTCTCTTTAAAAAAAAAAAATTCAAATTTATGGTAATATGACACGCATACTTTATGTTTGTATGAGTGACGTACATATGTACATACCATTTTGTAAGAATGATGTTTCTAGTAAGCCAAAAAGTATTCTAAATCACTGATTCTCTTTTAAAAAAAAAATTCAAATTTATGGTAATATGACATGCATACTTTGTTATGTTTGTATGAGTGACGTACATGTACGTATGCCATTTTGTAAGAATTGCAAAATATCATATATGCCCTTTACTTTTATGTTTGGTACCAAAAGTATCTCTATATGCCTTGAGACAATATAAGCTTTCAGGGTCAAATCTATCGCTTAAAAAAATACATGTGGTACAAAAAATAGTTTGTAATTGTTACATTCGTCAGAAAAACAAAAAAATTACATGATGATTGAAGAAACCCAATGGCTTTCTATTAGCATAAAAACGTATATTAACTATATTCCAACAGCTTTTGTTTTATACCAGTTAAAGACAATACTGATTGTAACTTTGTAAGAGTGTCGTCCGTAAGAAAAATAAAACGACAATCATAAAAAAAATCATTTGAAGAAACGCAATCGCTTTCCATTAGATGCTATCATAAAGAAGAACATTAAAACAAGAAGAATATAAATATTCTATTAAATGTAGCTGGTAATAAGTGGTATTGAATAGATATCTGCATTCAATGGCTTGGAATCTAGATGGGTGTAACATGAGTCAGACTGACAAAAAATGATTCTTAGAAATTGGCAAGTGGTCCCAATTTGGCTTGCTGACTTAAAGGTTATTTAACACTTTGTAAGGTAACTGGATCTAGAATCTAGATCTAGATCTATGGCCTTTAGATGTCTAGATTCTGTATTTCACCACCAAATTCCTCATTTGAGAGATTATAAATAAATTTTAAAACACCATTTTGATTTTTTAGAAAGAAAAAAAAAATAAACTGAACGGCATTGAAAAGATTATAAATTATATTTATATTGATGACTTCAACATCTGATTCCTGATCATGGTATCTATAGACATGTGGGTCATTATTTTCCTGTCATTGGTTGTAGGGGAATGCAAATTAGGCCTACACGATGATGATCATTTGATGTTTTTGTAGCATGCCTGAAAAGATCTAAAAATAACGAAACAAGGACTTGAAAGTTAATTTAATGATGGCAGGCACTTCAGTCACACAAATTAGTGAGTACAAGTCCTACTCTTACTAAGTCTTAGCTAGAATTTGTACTTAAAAGTTGAAATTGTCATTTTTCTGGTCAACAGCTCTTGTGCCTTCCCACTATTATACAGTTTAGCTAATATTGTATACAATTTAAGACTTTCATTAGAAGTAATCATCAAATTTTTCAAAATATGATTTCTAAAGCCTTTATATGTTTATAAAAGTAATGTGTTGCAAGACATTTATGAACAAAAAGGTATTATTGTCAATTGACTCGGAGTAGTTCTGCGTCCAATCCATACACAAAATGTCAATGGACACAAAGTATGGTTTTTGTGTTTTCTTACAAAGTTTTGTGAAAATTCTTTCTTTCTGTAATTGTTCAGGCTAGAGGCCAGTGTCCACCTGATGTAGATCTGGATTCCTTTAGCTCTATAGTTCTATTCCAGTACATGCACCAACATTCAGTTTTAGGGATCATTCATGGCTCCTTTTCCATAATGAACTGAGCTTCATTTGTAAAACTTGTCTGTAGATATTATTGTGGATAAAAAAGTGAAAAGAAACATATTTTCAAGACCAAATTATCACCAACTTAATGATCTGAAATAGAAAAAAAATCCAAACCAAATTTTGCTCACTTTGTTTACAGTTTGAAATTGAATCAAAACATAGACTATGTCATTGTCTGCATCTCTTTCTCTCTCTCTCTCTCTCTCTCTCTCTCTCTCTCTCTCTCTCTCTCTCTCTCCCCTTCTCTCTTTTATCAGCCCTTCCTTCTCTGGCTCCAGGCTTTCTTTTCTTCTTCTCTCTCTCTCTTTTGCTCATCCGTTTCTTCTTTGGCTCCCGGCTTTCTTTTCTCCTTGTTTCTCTATTCCTCCCTCCCCCAACCTTCTCACAGGCATACACACTCATTCTCCTAGCTTTCTTTTCTTCTTCTTGTCTATCTATCTCATCTTTTTCTCTCCTCCCCACTCTCTTTTTCTTCTCTGGCTTCCTGGCGGCTTTTTTGTCTCCTCTGATTTTCTCTTTCCCGGCTTTCTTTTCTTGTTCTTGTTCCTTCCCGCCCTCTCTAAATTTTTTTTTTATCTGTTTATCTCTCTCATCTTTTTTCTCTTTTCCTCCCTCTATGAGAATTTATAACCTCTGTTCTTGTTCCTTCCCGCCCTCTCTAAATTTTTTTTTTTTATCTGTTTATCTCTCTCACCGTGTCAATGCTGTAATAAAATCATGACCAACCTCACTCTGTGTTTATAATAAAATCACTCTATGTTCATAACCTCACTCTTTGTCAATAATAGTATCTCACTCTGTGTCAATTGACGTTATGTCAGTTGAGATTTTTATCAGATGGCACAGAGCTACTCTGTGTCAATTGACGCTACCAACCAAAAAATCAAGGAAATTATACCTGTTATTCAAGAATTCTGGATCATTAAATTTTAAGTTTAACTTTACTATCTCATCATATCCTGTGGAATTGGTCTTCAGGGTTCAAGCAGTCTTGAATATTGACATAGATCTTTAGTTTTTTTATCCTAATGTTCCTCTCTTTCCATATCCTTTTACAGGAGCTTGCAGATCTTTTGTCAGAGGGATCGGCCCTTAAAAGATCATTCCGCGACATAGTAGTTGATGATTCCAATATACTTTTATGGCATGGTCTGATTTGTACAGTAAGTATACAGTTCGTCGAAAGAAAATTTTTTTTTGCTTATTTACAACCTTGAGCCCTGGGCCTTTTCAAAGGATTAAGGGGGACGCGGTGCCCTAAAATAATGTGATCGGCTGAGACAGGAGTCATGGCTTTTCTGCCCTGTCTCGTGTGTGGCAGCACATAAAATTGTCAGACGTTAGTCTTGGGGTCCGTCCACAATATAGCCTATATAGTGCTGGTGTTGGACGTTAAACCAACACTTCTCAACTCAGAGGATTAAGATTGCTCAAGTCTTAGATCAAATGCTAAAATTTTTCTTGCTTTACCATAACTGTTTAATATAAACATGGAGGTAAAATTTTAGAGAACCAGGGCCCATATGCAACTCTCACGATCATTTTTCAACCTAACTACGCTTTACAGAAGTAAAAATTGTAACCGCCAAGTTGGACGGTGGTATGCAACTGTTTTTACGATGATTGCCTATTCGAGTTAACTGTTAAGCTAAGCTGACGGACATTTCCGCTGATCCAGCGTGATCTTCAGACGCATCCCCAAACATTGATGCAGCATTAGATCTAGGCTTATAGATCATGGTTTTCATAAAATTTGGTTGAATTTACTTTGTAATAACTAAACTAATGTGTAGATCTAGCTCTACATGCAAGTTTAGATGTAAATCAAGCCTTAATTTTGCAGCAGTATAATGTACTAGGCATATTTTAAAAATTGAGTTGAGAGGTTTTCAAGATGGCAGCCAAATTGGTGCTTTTGTATCTTTTATGGCGTGTTGAGGTATAAGAAAAGCAATGGGCTGATTGGCTGCATTGTTTTAACATATGTGCGACAGGGTTTTTCTAACTTAGCAAATAAGATGGAAGGTACTAATTGCATCAAACTTAGCATAATGAGAGCTCTTTATGATGAAACGTACTAAGCTAATATAGAGTTGCATACAAGCCCAGGGTGAATCAGGCATAAGCTGTCAATGTACGTTTTGAGCCAAGGCTTTCTTCTAATATCTTTAAATGCTATTATTTTAAATGTACATTTTTCATTTTGAAATTAAGCTGTTCAAATATCTCTGGTTCTACTTCTAGAACTTATAGATTTACACTTTTGTAACCTTTGAAATCGCATTTGATGCTTTTTGACACACTATGAATTATTCCGATAGGGAAATTTCCGACTTGTGCTTGATTCACCTTGGTTACCTCACAAATATAATTTTACTAATTAGGCTTTCCTCAAGAGGCTTAAGCTGACACCACTTTATCCTGCAGGGGAAAGAAAAATGCAAATGTTTTAAAAGATTTGTGTCCTGTGACTTTTGATACATTCATTTTGATTATGAAAATTTGTAAAAAGATTTCTTTATAACATATTCATCTTCACCCCCCTCCCCCATATTTCTACCCCATTGAAGGACCAGCCTCCATACAACAAAGGAGCCTTCAAAATAGAGATTTCTTTTCCTGCTGAGTACCCCTTCAAGCCACCCAAAGTGATATTCAAAACAAAAATATACCACCCAAACATCGATGAGAAAGGACAAGTATGCTTGCCTATTATCAATGCAGAAAACTGGAAACCAGCCACTAAGACAGATCAAGGTAAGGGCTCCAAATTCATGGCTGCTAATGCTCTTTATTTTTAGTGAAATCCCCAATCATAAGCCAACTCTAATAATAGGATGCCCTTAAAACTGAAATCTTTTTCTTCCAAAGTAAACCACATTTTTCACCATAGGTTCTTGCATTAGACTTTCCTCCTTTGTACAAGACACTTATTGAAACTGCACCTATTTTTCAGCCTCAAGTTGGGTGATAAACTTAACTTCTCTTGCTCGCTTCTTTAGGAGTATCATTGTCAATCCCAACCTCAAAAGATTACTTTGCCCTAACTACAGAGGACCTCGCTTATAGCAACATTGGTCTCAACGAAACCTCAGTCAAAACAAAGGCTATCTTAGGGACGATTTTCCCCCTCATATAATGCCTTTAAGAGGACCTTGGGCCTAACGAAGAGATTTAACGAAAACCGGTTGTAACGAAGTAGTAGACTTGAGTGTTGGTTGAAATTTTCAGAGATTTCATTGAATACAGCGCTATGAAAACTCATGTATAGGTCAAGTTAGCATCAAATTTGTAGAAAGATCATAAACATGCATGCTCGTCATGCAAAAATTGACTAGGTGCGAATGTGTATGTGTGCGTACTGAGTGATCAGCCGATAAAGGTTCCATGCCACGACTTTGTTGAGTAGGTAAGCTTGCGCAAAGAGACAGAGCTGGCCAGCACATGTGTCTAAGGGAGGGAGACAAAGTGTAAAGTCATTGTGTTTGGACTCCGTCACCAATGTTGTCTGGCAGGTGGTGACAGATCATTCTCCCAGATTTCATTTTGCCGCCCGACATAGCCATGTGCGTCTCTCTCTCTCTCTTTCTCTTTAGAAACGTAACTGCACAAAGGGTGGACTTTGTCTTTATTGAAATTCAACTTAGCAATTAAAAGGAGAAATGGTAGAATTCAGTTTTAGATACCTAGATGCGCATCGCGAGAAACGGTGGGCATTGAAAATAGTTTGTTTTAAGATGAGAATTAACAAAAGGATGTAAAAATTAAATCATAAATAGACGCTTGAGTGAGAATGTTTGGAACTAGATCTGTAGGAGATGAGGAAAACCACAAAAAAGTCATAAAGACAAGTGAGATGTTTTATCAAATCGAGTGTGGCGAGATCGTCAGACAGAGGCAGGGCTAGGTCTAGTGCTGCATTACTACTATTGGTTCCTGAGAGCAATGAATAGGGATCATAAAGAGAAGCTTTTTGATCTTGCATGTGGTTTTTGCGTACGTTAGCGGGAAGGGAGGGGGGTGGCAATAAGTGGCCAGGTTTATAAGTATAACACAATAAAGGCATAGTGATTAGTTCCTCCCACATGCACAAAATCACTGCCACTGCGTCAACTGTATTTTAGAGTAAGACTGTGTTTAGTATTATTCCAACTCTGTCTTGTCTTTCATTGAGAAAGGTTCTTTGTCTGCTAAAACAAAACCATCATCATTTTTAAAATGTTTTTATGGAGTAAGTTTATTACATCTGTTACAGGGCTGTTCGGTACAGACACTCTATAGTACTTGTATACTACACTTAACTCACATTTTTTTTAAATGTGCATAGTAAAAAGTATTCATTATCTTTCACTCATTGTCAATGATGGGTTAAAGGGAGAACGATACTGTAAGACTGGGATTCAGTAAATATTGAACTTTTGAAAAAGTTAGAAAACATGAATTTTGGGACAGTGTGTCAACTAAAAATGGCTTGGCGTGTTGGCTGATGGAATTTTCGTCTTAGAGAAATTATAAACCTTAATAACCTTGAGAAATTATGTTTTTTTTACAACACACTGCTCTGTATTTAAAAGTCACTCACTGTGACTGTCAGTTCTTAAGTTCTCCTTCTCTAGGCTGAAATCCTCCTTTTTTCAATTTTTGGTCCAGTTTCCTCCTTTTTTCGTGTTTCAAAATATGTTTTCCTCTTTTTTTTTAAGAAGATCCCTAGATTTCAGCCTTTTTGTGTTGGGGCATTCTTAGCCCTGAATGAATAGTATTTGGAACAAGTGCTGCTTTGCTTCAGACAAGAGCACCAGATCTTTGCTGTAAATTGAAACACATTCTTAAGGAACTGTTGCAACTTGAGAATTAAGGGGCCCTTCAGCCCAGTGTGTTCATTATTTTTTTCCAATAATTTTATTAAATAAACTACAATGTCTTTGCAGGCTACCTCACCTAGTGCAATCTTGACAGAGGTTAGAAACAGTTTCTTTCTTGAAAATAATGTTGATTGATAAGTGTTTCCAAATGAAAAGAAGTGTTTAGTGCAGTCGAAAAGAGGTGCTCAATTAACAATCCTCGAGCCATTCAGAGTGAACAACGGCAGGCAGCACTAGGACGCTTAAAATAAAAATGTTTTGCATTGGTGGATTTGTGTGTGCATCTTTTTTCTCTTCCAATTTTTAGTTTTCCTACCTTGATTTGATTTTTCTACAGCATTATTTTCATAACATATGTCCAATATATCAGACAAAGAAAGATGGAAGTTTTACCCTTTAGTTACCAGTGGTGCCAATTATTGTTTAAAAAAACCAAAACAAAATGAAAACGCCTAATGAAACCAATACATGGTCTTCCCCAGTGATCAGCTCCCTCATCGCCTTGATAAATGATCCAGAGCCAGAACACCCGCTGCGTGCAGACCTAGCAGAGGAATACACCAAAGAGAAGAAAAAGTTTTTAAAAAACGCAGAGGAGTTTACCAGAAAATATGGTGAAAAAAGACCAGTGGACTAGCACAAAGCCTAACCTGCCATAAAGTGAAGGGATATATTCAGCGGCGGCATAGAAGAACAAGAGCTGTGTTTGCGGAGTGCGATTATGTGTACATAGATCATTAGATGTTCCAAATCTAGTGACTTACGGTAAGAAATTCCTGAAGAGAGTGTCTGTCTTGCTGGTGGTGATGTTGTACATTTTCTCCTCGATATTGCCTCTTTTCTCTTTAAATGCGCCATTTTTAGAATCTTATTCTTCAGTGTATGCGATGTATGAGTAAATATTGTTCCCTGGGAGAGAAGTTGTAGGGGCTCTGCTACCCATTTTTTGTTTAAACTTTGTTGAAATAATTATTCCATGTCAATTGTCATTTGAAAGGAATGTTATGGGAACACGCAATACAATATTTTCTCATCCAATCAGATCGCATTGGTCTTTCCTATATTTTGAAAACAGTGTCACATTTTATATGGTCATGATTTTTATGGTTGTTAGTGCGAATGCTTTCACCATTTCATTCCCTAGATGGATGTGTAAGGAGCAAATCATGTATAATTTTAAACTTCTGTTTATTCGTTTTGAGGCAGTGATATTTTTCTGTAAACCCAGAAAAAATTTAATAATATAAGCCACCTCTAAGCAGTTATTCAAATTTTTATGTTCAGTTCATTCTATGGTCTCAATAGTTTCTCATAGGGAAAAAAAAAATGAAGGTTTAGGATTCATTCATTATTTTATATTTGATCAATGTTGATCTGAATTCAAACAAAATGTGTGCATAATCTAAGCTCACTAAGATTGATTGTCTTTTGGTTTCCAATCAACATCATATAACGTTATTTGTTATGCCAACTTGTTATGATTACAAAGCAAACCTGGAAAGACGGTGCTTGTTTGAACTGCATGATTAGATGGCAGTGTCTGTATAACTCGAGAATTTTGTTGTTACAGAGAAAGTGTGAAGTTGACTTAAGTTTGCTTATGTATTTTTTTTCCTATCTGTCTTGTTGCCAAATTCCTGAAACTCACTACATGTATTAAAATTTCCAAGTTGTGAGAATGTTGCAAATTCAATTTCACTTGCACATCTCGAAAATTGTTTGGTTTAAAATGATTTGTTGCAAGCATGGCTTTGACAGTTTGAGACTTCATGAGCAAAAATGTGAGTATTGTATTTATTTTTTTATATAATGTTGTCACTGGATATATTTTCACATCATTATTATTGGATCACTACACATCAATCAAATCGTGTTAACCAATAGATACAAATCAAAGCAAAACAATAATTGAAGCATTCACATTAGCATCAACATAATAATTGGTTTAGCGTCATAAACAGCAATTAATTTTAGACTAGAGTGCCTTCATGGAAGAAAAACAAGTGGGTTTAACGGGGTGATAAATCAACAAATTTGTAGCTAAAAAATTTGACAACAGGTATATTGCGAGATTCCCAAAATTCAATTTGGTGTATTTTCATACTTCATGTAGTAGGCTTACTAAGCTTTTGACAGTGTAGTAATATTAGAATAAATGAGTCAAAATTAGTCTTGAGTATGATTGAATCAGAGGTCTTTGTTAACTGCACTTTGCAGTCCAAAACAACTATTTTGTTTATACATTACAGATGTATAATCGAACATAATACTGTAACAGTATATATAGATATTTTTGCTCTAAATAAATAAACAGTTCTGTGAAGCATTTATCTGAGACATTTCTTTCTTTCTTTGTTATTTCCTCTGCTGTTGAGCTGTTATTTGTTGTTGTTTTTCCCCCAGATATAATGTAGAGAATTGCCAAATTAATTCTCAGTCTGTTTGATATCAAACTTGTGTAAATATATACCGTGTTGAGTGAATCAGACAAGTATTAATCATTTTTTTAAATGCCTTAAAAGCCAGTCATTCTGTAGATTTATACAGTTTATGTTTTGGAGATCAACATATATGTTGCCACGTGTAACTTTTCAGTATTTTGGTGAAAAAATGTATACATATGGAAATCTTGATGTTGAATACACTCTACCAATTTTTTCAGATATCTGAGGTATCTCAGATTTTTGGAAAAAAACAACAATCAATTTGAGAAATAACTAATTATTTACGTTGCATGATACAAGGCCTGTTCACTGTGTGCGCATTATTTTTGGAAATTTTTTAGAATTATAAAAGGTGAAAGCTTTGATAGTTAATAAATTTATTATGTTGAAATGGAAGGTGTGCAGCTGAATGCAAACATATTCTAGCACAAGAGCATATCAATGTGCCCAACATGTGTGACGGGGAAAAGGTTAAGTCAAGGTTACTAAACTATACGCAGCTAAAACTAAAAGCATGTTGCTCAGAAAATAAATATTTCCTAAAATCCTTGTACATGTATACACTCAAGTTTAATCTTTGATAAAATGTACAGTGGAAATCTCACAAAATAAAGCTGACAATTCAAATTTAATTATTTATCATGAACCAAATTATAAAAGAAAATAGAGGTTATTTTTTCTCTCTTTGGCTCTGCAGAACACCTCGGACTCAACGAACTAGCTTGTTATAATATAAGTTAATTTTCAATAGTTTGTTATTTTGTAGCGCCTCCATAGACCATTACAATACCTAGATGGTGTTGAGCTAATGACACATCCAACTTCTACCTACAACTGTCCCTTTACCTCTTCTTTCCTAACTACTAAAACTATATACACACACACCACATTATTACTCTGGCCGCCTTTTTTCTCTCTTTGAGCATGCTTGGCGATCGTCCATCGGCTGCCCCCCCCCCCCAACACATTGCTTGTAGTTTTTATTCATTAAGTGCAGACTACACAACATGATGTCAGTTCTAGCTTACGAGAGAGGTCTTAAATTCTTTAGGCGATGTCAACAGATCTTTAGTTGTCTACAAGTTTTAGACTTAGAATGTTTAGTACAGTAAGCAATTATGCTAGCCTGCCCACTCCTCTGGTTTGTTGGGTCCGAGGATGTCTATGAGATTAGCTCGTTGGATTAAAGGTGGCTTTATAAAGACAAAGGAGAAAATTTGGGGATTTTTGTATATTCTTTGAATGTAATGTGTTCATTGTATTCGAGTTCTACTGTATTCAAATCAGATTCAAAGTTTTTCTGATTTGAAGCTCACACCACCAATAGGCATTACAAAACTACTATCTCATAAGACGAATTCAATGCTTATTGCTGCCCAAGAGATGCTTAAAAAAGAAATGGGTTTGGGAGAAAATTGCTATAGAAAGAAAGCAATAGTGCTATTAGTATTACTTAGTAGGACACTAACACATCAATGTAGTTTTTCTAATTTTATATAGGGTAATCGATCAAGTCTACTAATTTTAACATTTTTGTGGATCAGGCAGATCGCATTCTGATCCCAAGCAGTACAAATCTTGTGCTTTGTGTTTATTAATCCATTGTCGTCCTGTAAGCATTAAGCTATTGCAAAAATGTGATAGAAAACTGGTAAAGTGGAACTTTTCTTGAATACTTCCTTTTAAGTTATATTAGTTTGTGCAGATAAGTATGGTAGAACAGTAAAAGTAGAAGCAGAAATATTTTAAAGACTGCATATGGTTATTCTCTTTGGTTTGACACAGCTCCCATTGAGAAAAAAAGAATAAGTTGGTGAAAATAACATTCGTTAGAATTGTCCTTTGACTTAAACATGTACTGTATACTGTATCACATGTTTCTTAAGTTTCTAATAGATAACAAAATTTGGCAGTTAAAAAAATATAGAATCATCACTTAGTTCCATTAATTTTTTAGGTTTAGGGTGTTAGCTGATGCATTATGGTTCATCCTTTGCCATTAATAATACTAATAAGACGTATCAAATGCCACACCCGCAAAAATATTCTGTTCATTTCACCAAATCTAAGGAAATTCTCTTCATCCCAAGAACATGTACATAAAATGTACCAGCACATGTAAATATTTCAAGGGTATTTTAATTTTTCAAAGTACAGTTACAGAGATATTTTACACATATATAAAAGCTAAATCCAATTAACACATGCTCTCTGAACCAATATTAAATGTTTTACAAATGTTATTACATTTATATTAACTATGCAAAGTGAAATGTACATCATTCAACATGTACATTTTTCTGTTTTCCTTCTTCCTTTTTTTTCTCTTATCATAAAAAAGTTTGTAACAATAAGTTAGATAGTACTTAGAACAGAAAAAAGATAATCCGCCAATTAAAAACCTAGTAGTAGTACTTAGTAATGTAATAGTAGCCTACTATTTTGTGAAAGTTTAAGAACATTGTAATTGTATTAAAAAAAAAACAAAAGCAAAGTACATGGTAATATACTTTTGGTGCACGTCACTTGTCAGGATCTTATTTTTCTTGTTGTTAAAGTTAATTCCAATACATACCATGAAATGCATCAAATGATCAGTCTAAAAAACCCCACAAAAACGTTTATCTTTTATCCTGATGAGTATCAATACTTTCATTAATACCTTGTGTATGGTGTATTTAAAGGTAATGCATAGTAAAACGCAGTCTACAAACGAAAACTTGCTAATACTATTGTTTCTCTCTCACTTGTCACTTTGGTTTTATATATTTTGAAAGAAATGCTTGCCACTGGTGAAATATTGGATTGTTCAACACAGAAAATACTTTGTAGAAAATACAGAAACAATTCAAAAGAAAAGTTGAAAATAAGTTTTTGACACAATATATTTTATTTACAAACATCAAAACGTATAAAACAAAAGAACAAGACATTATCTTGTCTCTATCATGCGCAGCTGTTTCTTCTTCATTTTCTTGATCTTTGCAGTATTCTTTATCTGAAAAAGAAAAAGAAAAACGTACATAAAGTACAAATAGTAACAGTGCGGTATAGGCCTACATGTAATACTATTCCCCTAGTACAACTTAATACAAATGTTGTCTGCTCCTTGGCAGGTAAAGTTTTAAAACCTTCACGGCAACTCGTTATTTGTATTACGCTAGGCTAAGCGGGAAGTACGCCATTCGTGGGTGAAAATCACCCGGCGAACAAAAAAGAGGAAAAAAAGTTGGATCACGGGTGCTGTTTTTTTTTTCAACAGCAAACCACTTGTGGGTGTTTCTCAACCAATGACCCTAAAAAAGGAATTAAAAAACACATTGCATGGGGCGGAAAATAGTTATGTAATAAGTGCATCTATCTATCAATCCATTCACTAATATGCCTATTTATCTACATGTATATTTCTATAAATCTCTCTGTTTATCAATACAACTAAAACTATATTTTTTGCATGTCAATCAAGGCTTATAATATTAATTATTAGGAATGTTTTTGACCACACTTGACATTCTCTCTACCATTCTATCATTCTTTCTATATCTATCATTCTATGGATGTCACTTAGAAGAGAAAAAGGAGGGAGAAGAAGAAGAGAATGAAAAGAACAGGAATAAAATGAAGTAGCTCAATATTGATATAAATGATGTGAAGGAGAGGGAGAGCAGGACCGGAGGTGCAGCAGGAGGAGGAAGTTGAAAAGCACCAGGACGTGGAGCTGGAAGACGAAAAGGGGCAGCACGAGGAACATAAGAACCAGGAGCAGAGGAACAATGGGAAGACCAGTAGCAGAAGAAGATGTATATGGAGGAAAAATGAGTTGGATCAGGATGAACTAGGGGAGTAGGAGCAGCAGGCAAAGGATGAGTAGTTAGAGGAGGAGCAGTTACAGCAGTAACATGGGTAGGAGGAGGAACACTCAACAGCCACAGGAGCAGGTGTAGATACATGTACATAGGAGGTGTAAGAGGAGAAGCAGGGGAAGCAAAATATGAACAGGAGGACATGCAGAATGAGCAGGAGGAAGAGCAAAGGAGGAGGAGCAGGAGCACGGACATGAACAGCTAATACTAGTAATAGCCTACTAAACCTTTGAAAGAGAGTAGAGAGAGCGTAAGTGTGTGTGTGTGAGAAAGAGTAATACCATTGCTGAAGCTTATTTACGAATATACAGGTGTTTTTCACCCACAAGTGGATTAACTTCAGCGAAACCATTATGGTTCAGTTTAAAATTCACAAAAAAATCATTAAATTATTATTTTGAAAAACGAACAACACAGATCGAAGCATAAAACACAAATTGAGGAACACATCCATGTACCAGTACAGTATAAGTTTTTATCTTATTATTGGGACCAATGAAAATAATCACGCAGATTTTCCACAACCTGCATGTTTTTCACACACAAGTGGCGGTGAAGGTTAATAAAAGTGATAACATTAATCTAATTTATCTGTAAATCTAAGGATTTTCAGTTTAAAAAGTTATATGAAGGGTTTACGGTTTGTGAATTAATATGATATTCTGCTTTACCCCAAAACTTGAAAAGGTTCAGTTAAAAATGTAATGATCCAGTTGGCATCACTCTAAATAAAAATCATAACTAAGTTAAGTTTAATGGATGCACCCCTTCAAATTTTCAATGAAAGAAAAAAACAAAGAACAGCCTGCTTGGTGGAACCCTGGGCAATGGGATGCGGAGATTCTGCTTTTAATTTTCACTCTAGCTAGGCTTTTGTACTGTCAAAATTAAATTCCATTTGTTTTAGTGGTAAGCCGTATCTTTGGTTTGTAGGTAAGCTACTGTTTATACGCACAGTGGAACCCACTTTAGATAAGCCCGATTTAATTTTAAGATAAACCATGACTTAATATTAACTTTTTCTGAGACACAATTGCAACTTTTAGGCTGTCCTCTTGAGGTTTATCTTAAACAAGTCATTGAATACTACGGGAAACTGGAAACCAAACAAGTCCATAAACCCAGTTACACAGATCACTAAAAACGAAAGACTTACAAGTAACACTGAAAGACTTTTACATGTACATGTATAAGGCTGTTTAAGAGTTGAATGTAAAAAAATTGTCTAGATGACCTCATGTATGTTATGATATTGCTGCAAAAGAATGAAGTGGATATAACTTATAAGTGTCAGGTGAAAGACTTTTTAGTGCCGGTACCAGGAAGTCACTTATGCAGATGCACTGGATCTTTAGTACTGGTTTGTGACAAATTTTCCGAAATTCGTTTTTGTTCACCATATTTTAGAAATTAAGTAGCAGGAGTGATATTAAAAAAAACAACACTTTGTCAATTCATAGTAACAAGAAAAGTTAAACCGAACAAACAAATAATAATAAAAAAAAAACCCAATAACAACAAAACTTACGGGCTGAACAATTTCAGCTTTCCTCTGGTTTTCCAGTTTTCTCCTTCTGTTCTCTTCTGTTCTTTGTCTCTTCAACTGAAAAAATTAATATTGTTTCACTATTTTAGAAATGGTAAAAAAATTGTTTCAGTTGTATTTCTGCTTATATTTACAACCAACTCCATTGCTTGTTACGGAATAACTGCCAAAAAGATATTTAATTTTATTTCTTGATTAAAACAGCAGCAAAGTCAAAGCTTTTTTCCTTTTCCTGGACACTACATAGGCTAAAACCTATAAAAATTTATCACAGTAAAAACTATTCTCAAACTGGATGACAAGCATTTTATTTTTGCTAAATTTTTACGCATGCTTATATTTATATACAGCCTTCTTTTAGTACAGTGTATAATAATACATATTACTACAGTGAAATCTTGATAAAGTCAACCACTAAAACAGCTTGAACAAGGAGGGCGTTCGCTGCGTCAAGCAGTTGAATTTGGTTAGGTTATTTGTTATCAGCAGCGTTTAAAACAGAGCTTTGCATTTGTTTGCCAAAACTGTAGGGCCTTAAAATAGTTAAATGCTACTACAGCCACCAGGGGGGAAACTTGTGAAGATACACAGATGGTTTGTTCCCTTATCGCATCCATTAATTCTTTAATGACATCAAGTTCCATGATTATTTAGGTAAGGACTGTGTGCGATTTGTTCTGTAGACTGTAGATATGTATTGTAATGGCAAAGGCTATATCTAGATTTAAGTATGTTGCTTATAAATAGAAAATCTAGTAGATCTAAATCTAGGTCTGTAGCTTGAAGGTATTAAGGACTGTTTAGCCGTTTGAGTGGCTGTATAGTCAATCTACACGTTAAGTGTAAGCTCAAATATCTAGACAATACTACCTATAATGTATTTAAAACGTTGGGGTCACCAATATAGCGTTCCTACAAAAGGAAATAAAGAAGATTAAATATAGTTTTGTTCGTTTCAAAAACAATTTCCGCTCAGAAATCGAAATAAACCAAAAGACGAAGTGTTTTAACGTGAAGAATAATTATGCAACATTAAATATCAAATACATACATAAGATATCATTGCCACATTACAAACCTGCTTTGCTCTGTCTTTTTCTTCTTTAATGCGAACTTGAAGTTCTTTTGTCTGTCTTTTCTGGTCCTTCAAAGACATTTTTTCCTCCCAAGATGTTCTAAACCTTTTCACTTTCTTTATAGTAGAGTGCCTTGATGAAAGAAAAAAAATATTATAGGTACCAACAGTGTGGCAGTATACATTAAAAAAAATCCAGTGTTTTTTTTTTTTAATCCATATAGATCTAGAACTAAAAATACGGTAATAAATGTTTGAAAAAAAAATTGAAAATATAGTCATTCTTTGAAATTGTTAGCAATATGTATTGCTCTAGCTTCACTTTTTTAAAAGTTGGGGCCCTTAGAGTATTTGCGACATCTCTAAGAGGCTCTTTCAATTACACTATGTCACAAAACTGGGCACTCCTTGAGTTTTGTGGTCCCTAGCCTGTGGGCGATCAAATGGGTGGGCGGTCGAAATTCGATTATTAAAATTGAATAAAACACCAGCCAGCTGCACTCCCTGTCTTTTTGTTATTTTTTTTTCTATTAAAATTGATTAAAATACCTGCCAGCTGTACTGAGTACTCCCTGTCTTTTTGTTATAATTTTTTATCTGTATTAGCATGTTTTGTTTGTTTCAAAAAGAAAGGGCAAGATTTGATTGTATTCAATTGTTTATTTGAACACCGGTAGAATGCGGGCGGGGAAGGGGGTGGGGACAACATACACAAGCACATTAGGCCAGATTGATCTGTAAGCAATTGAAACTTTAGATCTCTATTTCTGTCTCTCACACTCGCTTGCTCTGTCTGTATGTCTCTCTCTCTATATCTCTCTTCACAGTTTGACTGACCCCCATGTAATCGAATCCTACCCACCCACCCCTCGAATCCCGCCCACCAAGCTATTTGATCGCCCACAGGTTAGGGACCACAAAACTCAAGGAGTGCCCAAAACTGGTAGACCTACAGGGTTGGTCTTGAGTTAAATTGAAAAATAAAGAATAAAAATGTTCAAGCTAACAACAGACTATAAAAACATTTACCTGAGGAGCTGAAGTAGTTTTATAATCTAAAATTTATTAACACTTGTAACGTCTAAAACAGGGTGGTATTAGAAGGCTTTGAACTGAAATGGTCAGACTAGATAGATCTAGGCCTTGAACTCATTTCAGCTCAGTCAATTCAAAGTAAAAGAAATAACAAGATCACCACCTTTCAAGACGTGTAGTCTTCCATCCTCTTCCTGACTTTGGTTTGCCTCTGGGTATTTCATGGAAAATCTTTTTGACTTGATTTCCCTTTCCAGTTAATGTTGCACTTGAAGAAGCTTCTTTGGATTCTTTCATGTCTGCCATCACGTTGCCTACTGAATGAAATAAATGTAATAAAACTTAAATAGAGACCGATCTAGATTCTAGTTCAATTTGATTTGTTCTAGAATTGTATGTCTCGTATCTTATGAGGAGACATTAGATTCTGGATATTTTTCTAAAACTAGAACTTATATTTTTTGTCTCAGCTCAACGAGACAGTGATTCAAGCCAAGCATCAAACATGTGGAAACAGCATCTACAGTTATCTTTTCTTTGTTTATATGAAACTGTATTCATTTTCACACAAGAGCTCCAACACAATTTTGTGTACGTTCTGTACGTGAACAATACAGTTCATTTTTAATGTACAATAATAATATTATGGAAATACAGTTTAAAAAAATAGTAATAATTATATTTACACTTCGTAATTTCGGAGATTAACCAGACGCCAGCTCAGAAGCTAAAGTAAGTCCTGGTAGATTCAATTCTTAGTTAGAACCACTAGAGAGCGAAGAGAGAGAGAGAGAGAGAGAGAGAGAGAGAGAGAGAGAGAGAGAGAGAGGTAGCATTATGTATTCTTCCTCTTCTGCTTCACCTTCTAATTCTTCTTCTTGTTCTTCCTTTTGCACTGACCAGAAAGTGGGAGTTGACCATTCACGCAAAATGTCCCCATACAATTCTTTGTTACAGTTGTTTGTTTTATATCTCTCTCTCTCTCTCTCTCTCTCTCTCTCTCTCTCTCTCTCTGGAAAGAAAAAGGCAGGCACCAGAGAGCTATATTTAATGTATTATTATTTATAGTACCTGTAAAATACACTGTTAAGGGTTAATTGGGTTTCAATTTGCGATTTTTCTCAAAGTGGGTCCTTTTGATTGTGTGACCAAGGATAATAGGGAAAGATATTCGACTTTTGAAATTAAAAGAGTGATTCATTGTCTGTAGTTTAAAAAACATATTCTGCCACCCAGTTTAAATTTAAAAGAATGTTCGCTTGTACTGTGTGAAGAGAAACTACTTATAAAGTTTTAAATTACATTCGGCAAGTTAGTTATTAAGCCAGCCTAATCATAAAACAAATGCTTCACATTCATCCTAAAAAATTGCTCTGGCATAGATATAGCTTAAAATTAAGCGACTAAACTAAGGACATCTTTTAGAACTGCTGATATAGGAGTGTACTTCATGGCATTTGATTGTTGGGTAAATTTTTATTCTAATACAGCATTGCAGTGTAGTGTAGTTTAGTTTCTAGTTGATTTTTAACGGGCGTGTTTAGATTTTCAGTGAATTTCACGTTTTGATGCCCTTGAATCATAAAATTAAAAAAAAAGCAATTTTTAAAAATAGTTTTAGGAGTAAGAAGCAATGTAAATATATATGTGCTTCTTATAGTAACAAATTTTGACAGAAGATATGTTTATTCCATTAGGTGCAAGGTCTGGATCCAGAATTCGAGACGGCAGGATCTGATGGGACTATCTGCAGACGTCATTAGAAAGAAAATGTAATTTTTTGCAGTGAACTTTTTGAGGAAAGTTAGTTCAACTGTCCTTTAGAATTGAGCAGCTCATCCAGACGGACACTTGAATGGAATGCAGTGCCAACACTTTTTGATGTTCCAAACCCTCCCCATAAAGCAACTATCAGAGCCGTTCCAGAGGCACCATCTAAGAAGACCCAAGTCTAATATCTCTCATCCAGTCAAGGTATTTAGAAAACACTTTTTTTTATATTTATATCTTTCCGCCAACTCACTCATTCTCTCTCTCTCAGTCTCTGTAACAATAAGTTTCCACTTTATCTCTGATGTGTACATGTATACAAGCACAGCAGTTTTGTTTAAACTGAGATCTAGATTTGGTGTACATTTTGCCTTGGAAGATACAACTCTTGGTTTCAATGAGAAATGTTGAGGTCATATTTCTGTTTTTAATATCATCTGATTCTAAAAAAAAACACCTAATGGTTCATATAAAAGGGAGCTGGAGGACAAACTTATGTAATCAAGCTTTTTCAATGATTTTAATAGATTGGGGTGAGTTCTGGATGATTTATGATCTAGATCCACTCATTTAGCAAGAGGATGCGTTCAAATGCTTGGGCCACATTGACATAGTACTTGAGCATTGACAACATTTATGTGGTGAGTAGATCAAGGCTTTATAGTAAGCTTTATTTCAAATGGAATAATAGAATTATATTTTCTTTCAAAGCACCTTCACAACAGATGAGACTGAGCCAACAGTCAGCACAGACACGACTGGTCAGAGTGAGGCAACAGTCCCTGAATCTCCCTATCACAAGTCCCTACTCAGGAAGATCAAAACAAGCCAAAATAGATTTTACAGACAAAGAAATGGTAGCAAGAAGAAGAACCCCTAGCAAGCAAGCCAAGAAGAGAAAAGACAAATAGCATATGACTATCAGGTTATTAGAGATTCCCTTCCCCAAGAAAGTGTAAAATTTTGTTATTTAGCAGTAACACATGATAAACAATAAGAACATAGGAAGAAGATGGTCTGACCATGATAAAACTATTGCTTTATCTTTATATCATGCAAGCAGAAAGTGTTATACTAGGCTTTCAAAGAAAATATTTGTATAACCATCTGTAAGCACTTTGAGGAAATGCATTGAGAGATATTATTTATCCTGGCTTTAAAGCTGTTCTGTTTATAAATTAAAATCCGTTAAATTGACGATAATTTGAGTAATAATAAAATAAACTTATTTGGTTTTCACTCAAAAAGCGTTTATCCTTTATTATTGTATGTAAATAGTCGATTGTCATTAAGGGGCGATAACCAATAAAATGACCCTTACTCTGTAAATAGGAAAAAACTGTAAGCTAATTATTTAAACTAGATTCCGGACCTTTCTTTATATAGCCAGATAAGCCTAGATATTTTCTAGATCTGTTTTGTATTATATATAAGAGCAGGGCGCAGTAGAGTGATTGATTGAAGTTTTTTTATAGAGAGAGGTGTGGTTATACTTCTGATCATGTTGTAAAATCTTGGCGCAGTGAGCGCTGTTAATTGGATCCATTATAGATCAAGATATTTTGTCAAGTACTGATTTAGATCTGTACACTGTTGAGTTGTATTCTTAGCCCTCAGGCAGGGTGTTTATTGATAAAGTAAAATAATTGTGTTCCTACAAAGGATTTCTAGCATTCATTGTTTTGTCAATGTCGACAAGATAGTGTGCCAGTCTACTTGAAATATAATTACATGTATTCAACTTTCAACAATTGACCTGCCATTAGTTTATCGAATCCACGTCACAGATAGGTCTTCAGAGGACACGATCAATCTGTGTGGTATCGAAAATTTAACGCTTACCTGTATGTTCCAAATTGAACTGAGAATCATGATACATGAATGATCACATGGATTTGGCCATGTCTGGATGTTTGAATGTGTTGGCAATAAAACTTATTTCTGCAATGTTTTTAAAATAAGATTGTGCACTTTGTTTAAGCAAACTTGGTATGCCAAGTTATCAATAATCAAAGCATCGCATTCTATTCTTCATTTAAATCTTGGATCGGTATTGAATTTTGAAACTATTATGTCGAATAACAGGTCACCGACTAACCTACAAGCAACCTTTAGCAAAACTTCGACTTGGTGTATCAGAGATATATTGGCACAAATTCGGATATTCTAAAGACAATATGCTGCAAATGTGCACAGTATGCAACTAAGAGTTTTTCTTCTGATTCCGTAAACATCCTGATTAAATGAATAATTTTTTTTGGGTGAACTGTATTCTTTCTCATCCCTATAAAATGAATTGATTTTTGGGGTGAATTATATTCTCCCTTATCTGTTTATGTTTATTTTTATATTATTTAGACCAAATAACAGAGTTAGTTTCGGCATAAAACCACCACTACTAGTACTACAGTAATTACATGTATCAAATTGAAACATTTTTTATCCCTAAAAGTTACTACAAAGTATTGGTAAGTTACATGATGCTTGACAGTTACATGTACATTTTATTTTAGATCCAATTCAATTTCAATAAAATCTTATAATAGTGAACTTCCAAACTTTGATTAAAGTTATATGGTAGAAACAAAATTGTTGGAGGAAATGGTGAAAGACAATTTTAAAATAAAATTAGGTCCACACAGAATAAAGCATTGTCAGACCCCTTGGCATTTTTTCGTTGTTATTTTTTTTGCCAATCTTATAAGAACTAATGAAAAGCCCTTTCAAATATTCTATTTGGAATTTTTCCTTGAAAATTCGGATACCTTCCCACACAATTACATTTGAAAAGAAAATCAATTGAACAATATCAGATAAAAACAGACATAAATTTAATGATTAAACAAAAAAAAGTTAATCAGGTAGCCCGATTAACTATGGCGACCAACCAAAGGCAAACCAAAATTTTAAATAAGAACAACATTTTTGAACAGTGATCTGATGGCAAAATTGTGGGGGTTTATTGACACTGCATATGTACAAACATACTCTTGCCAGCTTTAAAAAATAATATAACAAAAATTAGAAGTGGTGGCCTCTTCTTTTTCTCCCAGTATATTGGCTGTCTGGTCGCGTTTCTCTGGGGAAAAAAAAAGTTAATTCAATTTTTGTTCAAATTTCAATGGAAATTGAGATATGACAAAATTATGATTAATTAAAGGCAGAGACAGACCTCAGGTAATTGAAACATGACAAAATTATCAATAATAGGCAGAGACAGACCCTAGGTAAGAACGAAGGGTTGATATTTTAATTTCAATGAATGAAGACCTTTATGAGCCAAGTCTACCAAGAGAGGGGATCATAAGGTTTCAAATGTACATATCAGTGCTAATGAAATAAGTCATATACTGAGTTTGAAACCAATCACAAATGCATGAAAAAAGGATATCAAGGTAACACAGTTAACGTTCTATTATCTTAATAATTATAAAAGTAGGATGTGATCATTCAAAAAGTAGAACATTTCATTTCACCATAATCTGATAAAACAAAAGTCTTTAAGTATAAAAATCTACATTAGTATGGTGAATAAGCACTTCTTGAAAATTGAAAAAAAACCAACAACAAAACAACCCAAAACGGTGTACTCAGATTATAAATCAATCGAACTACTAAAATATAATCGTCATCATAAAGCTGCCCCCCTCACCTTCCTTGGCGTCTCCTGCGCTCTTTCTTCTCCATAATCCACTCTCTGGATGATTTCAGTGGCTTCCGTTTGTCTTTCTCCCTGTATGAAACGAAACACAGATCAGGACATGTAATATTAATGGTATGTAAAAATTGTAAGAATTATTTATGAACCAGGCATACAAAGATGTACATTACATGATTAACTTTAAAAATGAGACAATTAGTCAGATTTCATGGGAATCATTTAAAACCAGGGATAAATTAAAAATATTCAAATGCAGTTGAATGCAGTTGAAGTTTTAAAACATGAATATTTTCCCCACAACATGAAATTTTTTATTGTTAAAAAAAAAATGTATTTTTTCACATTTTGTTTAAAAAAAAAAAAAAAGGAAACCCGTCAAAATGTCAAAATTGTGGAGAGGAAACAAAAATATATCCATCCTTTCAGCATGAAAAGCAATCAAACCTTTTTGTAAATTTTTGAGCCACATTTGGATTTGCTTCTTCTGTGCCAAGTCCTTGAGGTAATGATTGTGGAGCCCCACCACAAAACAGACACAAAAACATCCTAAGGAAAAAAAAAAAAGCAACAAATGGAACAATAGGTCAAAATAGTCCCATACTCTTGTACATGGCGTTGGAAATCTAAGATTTAAGTTTCTTGATAAAAATCATTATGACAGAAGGACCCCGTAGAAAAACAAAGATCCTACAATTTGTCAGATTCAGTACCCTCCTAGTTGGATGGGTCAGTATAATGGGATTAAGTGGTTCGGCCACGAGGGTCACACAACTAGTGGTTCTGCGCATACCTGGTCACTCCATCTCAGCTGTATTCTATGAATAGTCAGGGACGACAGAATGGGATTGGCTAAGACACAGGGATGGGAATTGGTCAAAGCCATTTCCGAGGAAAGGTAACGCGGCCGGAGTCCAGGGGCCGCCTTAGGCCCCGGTGGGGTCAAGGGGCAACGCCCTTTGTGGGGGGTAACAGGGCCCCGAAAACGATTTTTAGCTTTTCTGTAGTTCAAAAACAGCCTCACGTTCAATGTGGTCATCAACATTATATGGATGCAACTGTATGAAGGAACTCTACGAATAGAAAGCAGCAGGCAGAGACACGGAGAGACAAATAGATAGATAGATAGATAGAGAGAGAGAGAGAGAGAGAGAGAGAGAGAGAGAGAAAGAGAGAGGATGAGCAGTCGCTACACATCGGGAATAACGCGACTTAAGAATGGCTAGGCCTTAATCATTTTGGCTCGGCCTAGATTGACAGGACAAGATTTAGACCCAATGTGGTTTTCTCGTTGTTCTTAAAAATTAATGGTATGCAAACTGAGCATGGACAAAACATGTGACGCACAACAGTCAGCGCAAAACTCAACAAAACAAAATGAAAATGTGCAGTTGTTAAGAGCAATGGTTGTAGAGGGTGGAAATATACATCGCGGGCAGGACAAGGTATCAAAAAGCGGGACGATTGGCAGCTCTGCAGCTCTGTTTCTTTCTCACAGATGACGATGACGATGGTGCAGTTGATGGATGAGATGATGACTCATTTTATCACATTTATTTTTGTAATTCGAAAGGACCGCAGACGCAAACACATTTCCGAGGATGCTCAAACTCAACTTCCGCGGACAATTCCCATCCCTGAACACAGGAGCCCTGGTATCCCTGTATTGTGTCTCTGCTGCAGCACGTACATTTGTCAAATGTTAGACTTGAGAAACGTCCACAGCCTAGCTCCTTATGTTAAAGTTAACAATCAACCTACTTAGGACCTTTATTGAAACATTGATTTATGTACATTCAAGTTCCATTGAGCCATATAAAAAAATCAGGTTATATAATTATGAGGCCAGGCAAAAAAAATAAAAATAAAAAAAAGTCATATGGAGCCCTTTTTATTTTATTTATTAGACGGTGATGATAATTGCAGAAAGGAGGCTTCAGGAAAAAAATACCCAGAGAAGTGAGAATCCAGTTAGGCCTTATTTAACCTTTCTCCAACTAATTGTTTATTTCTTGTGACTGATTCAGCACTTACTTTTTGGCCTTTGAGCTGTTGGGGAAGTCTACGATGAGTCCACCAGTAAAGCCCGCCTTCATGGCCTGCTGCGTGAGAAGTTCAAGCTGGAGAGGTGGGACAGGACAACCAATTCATATTACTTTAATACTTAATAAGGCTTTCAACAAAGGGTTATACGTGTAATGGGATTTCACAAAAAGTTATTCTACTTTGTTGGATAACTTAAGTAAAACATTTTTGCTCCACCTTGAAGTTAATATAAAAATTTGCCAATCGAGCCCTTTATGTTATCATTTAAAGAAAATAATTGTCGCATCATTAACAGTTACTTGCTCGTCACAAGCTTTACTGCTTGGTGAGAAAAATAGAGCTCATGACTTCCAACAAAGTTATAGAATCCTTGGTGGAATCACATTCCTACAAATATTTGTATAAGCAAAGCAATCACTTTGGATGCGCCTGGTGTCGAGTTCCAAACACAGGAGGGCAGCGGTTCGGACCATGCTTTTGCTTAAGCGTTTATTCCTACAGTTTGGGTGGTATCAGTTTAATGTGACTGACACAGTCCCTTAAGTCCTGTCCCTGCATTATAATATGATTTTTGGCAAGACCTAGGAGACATTGAATTAAGAAATAGCTAGCAATCATGGCTAGTATGATAAGAAAACTGAAGTGGAGATGGTGTAGCAGTAGAACCTTCTAGAGAAGACCAATCAAATCTCTTAATTAAAAAAAATTCTACAAGGTTGTACATTATATATTTTTGTGAAAATGTATCAACACAACATGGATGTTAACAAATCGCACAGCCAAAAAAATTGAATATGTTGAAAAAATGTAAAAAAAAGAATCAAAACACAAACAAAACGTCATGTTAGTACAAAGCCGCTCTATAATTTATTTTCAAGGTTAAAAAAAAATATACTTAAAACATAGGAACAAGGCTTCTGTGGAATTCAAAAGCTCACTAAAAGTGAATGCACTCACTGACTTAGCTGTTGAGTTTTACCTGAGCACTGTTCTCGGGATAAAGTTGAAACACTGCACGGGAACCACGACTCTGCAAGTTAAAAAAAAATGTGTCATCAAAAGTTCCAACTTCTA
Source organism: Elysia chlorotica (assembly GCA_003991915.1). Taxonomy (NCBI): domain Eukaryota; kingdom Metazoa; phylum Mollusca; class Gastropoda; family Plakobranchidae; genus Elysia; species Elysia chlorotica. Next base: position 216,415 of record RQTK01000721.1, read on the forward strand.
TACTTAGAAGGTGAAGTCAGAAATTCGAAAAGTCAACTCAAATAGTTTGGAAAACAGGTTTTTGGAAAATTCCTAAGAAAACCTGGTTAGAACCACAAGATATTTTGACATTCATTAATACAAGTTATGTGATAGCCATTCAACATTACAAAATGATCTTTTTATTGTCATATTTTCTTATTTTGTATATCCTAAACAGACAAATATATCACTGGGCTAGCATAATGAAGAACCTAAAGTATGATACTTTGACAGCGACATATAAGATCACCAACCATCTCACGGTGAAGTTAAAATTAAAATGTGTCAAAGCACAACAAACAGTCGTGGAATTTCAACCACTAACACAGTAAATCCTTTCCTTTTTAAATATCTCAAACCACTAAAAAAATAGACAGGCCATTCTCCAGAAGAACAAAACCCTTCCAGAATTATACAGAGAAAAGTTTGAACAAATCATAACAAATCGTTCAGCTCATTATCTACTTTTGACTGACGGGTCTAAAGATGAAACCTGGGTCGGAGCTGCATGCCACTCATCCTCAGCAGATAAATGCTGCCGGGTGAGCGCGAAGGCTTCAATATATACTGCGGAGGCAGTGGCCCTGTGCATGGCATGCGACACTGTCTCTACCTTGAGAAAATACATTTTTTATTATCTCTGACTGGCTTTCTCTGGTGAAGATAGGCTAACTTGAAAATTCCAAAAACTTTACAAATATTGAGAAAAAGTCATAAACTGCAGCAAAATGGTAATAAAATTACTCTCTGCTGGATCCCCAGCCATATTGGAATTTAAGGAAATGAAATGGCTGATGAGCTCACCAAGATCTAGCTCAATACCTGCACCAGATGCGAAGCCAATCATACTCAAGTTCATAAGAGACATTTGGAAGGCATGATGTAATTACCTGACAAATAACAAACTGCACTGTGTTCAACCACATTAAAGTCACTGGGCAGGAGTGTCTCAGGCTAGAGGACGAGACCAGGTTTACTTTAACAAGTCCGACTGGGACATTCTCATCTTACATTGCCTTCCTACTGAGAGGTGAAGAGCTTCCACGGTGACATACCTGTATGTACCCTTTACTTTTAATCAGACCTTTTTATACTTTCACCACTCATAGAAATAAAGGAGTCACCGCTACTACTAGTATAACGCATTAACTGTCTTAGAACATCATATGCACAATATAGCTGTTACCGTGCTGACAAGCCGTAAAAATATACTCACTCAGACAGGCCATTTTGTTAGCTGTGCAATGTGGTAATGATAGTAGTATTAATAACTGTAAAGAAACATTGACGATGAACAATAAGAGGGAATCAAGCATATGTATATATATATATCAGTTATAAACTTGTAACAGGCTTACAATGACTGCGTATAGTGTCCTGAAGAAGACCAGCATTCTCTTTGCAGGGGAGTGGCATTTTTTGTCTGCATTGCACAACCACTGAAGTGCTGATATGCTGTGAGCATTGTATACGATGAACAGTAAAGAATATCAAACTGAACTAAGCAAAACTTTTGAGGTATACAAAAAAAAAAAAGAAAATCAACACGAACATAAAAAAAAGTAAAAAAAAAAAGTCGTATTTTATTTCTGCATTGCTCGGCCACTAGAGTGATGATAATTTGCTTTGAAAGATCATATAAGCAATAAAATAAACCCAAAGCACATCATGGATTTTTTTAAAACAAACAGACTGCATAAGTATTTTTCCTTGAAAATAAACTTGAAGTACAGCATTGGCTGTAAGAAGATATGTTGGTAGAAACTAAAAAAAAAGCTTGAGGAACAAAATCTAGAAGAAATTTAACTCGCATTTATTTTAGCCGATACGGAAAAGAACGTTTGAAAGAATTGAGATGTTACAAAACTAGCTACCATATTTATTTTTACTGAGCATGATTTTCCTAGTGTGTTAAACCGCTTAAAATTTTTGAGCATGTTTGATTGCAGCTTTGATAAGTCTTAACTAATGTAATAAAATTTATTATTACACTGATTCAAATAATTATGTACCAAGAGGAGGAAAAAAAAAATACAGGGACATCACAAGAATATGTGTTAACCCTCCCTTTTTCAAAACATATTTTTATGATGCCTTTAAAATAAATGTTTTTACAGCATTCAGTAATAGTAATAATAATTAACAAAATAATAATAAATTAGCATTAAACAGATTCAAAGAAGCATGAGCAATGCCTTTCAAGAAACAATCGGACTAAATATACCACAAACATTTCTAGAACAAAAACACTATACGCTGGTACCTCATATGCCACACAATAAAACTACCATGGTAGCATACCTAATGACACCATCAAATGTGCCGGCTCTGAAGGGTAGACCACAGCCCATGTCCCCAAGAATAACATCAAGGGTAGGCCACAGCCCATGTCCCCAAGAATAACATCCCCTTCAATCTCTCTCTCTACAGCTACACCTGTTTACAGTTCAAGAAAAAATAAATGAAACTTTAAAGATTAAAGTAGTATTAGTAAAAAAAAAAAGTGTGAATGATTATTTGGTTAAGGTAAATGTAATCAATGCCAAATATGCAACTCATACTCGTCCAACATAAAAAAAAATATATTGCCAACGTGTAAAAAACGTAACAGTCATAAAATTGTCTTATTTTAGAAAAATGATAAAAGAAGTTAATATTCCCCTTTTCAAGGAAGAATGTCTTCACACACACAAAAAACAAATCCTTAATAACTTATTTGAGTAAATGTGAAGTAATCAAATGAGATATATTTATACAAGAATAATAAAAATGTATGCGTCTGAACTTTGAAATGAGGAATCCAGGAAATTTATTATCACATGAGTGTGTCCACCAACACACTCTATGCGTGCAATGACATGAAAGATCACAATGAGAATTTGTGTTTGAAATTATGTTAACAAAAAGTTTTATTTTGAATTTTATATATCCTGATCCTCGGTCTTGGCTCAATAGAGATGGTCCCTTTGGCATTGTTTTTTGCTTTCACTTAGCCCAACAAGCAACTAGCAATGTGTGAAACAATTATACCAACATTTTAAAAACTCTTGGAGATACTACTTCTTGACTCTCCTTTTTTTCTTTTTCAATGTGCTTATTAATTTTCTCTTGCAAACAGAGGGTTCATTGGTTAACCATGCGAAATTGCCATGACAGGCTTTCAGGGATCATTGCATAACTGCTAAGGAACCCAAGTATTTTTTTTCCTTTTTATGAGACTTTAAATTTTACAATAGCCAATAGATGAGTAACTTTCATGACAAAGAGACATTTATCCTTTCTTATTGTCAACTATACCCTTTAAGTTAACTGTGCCAAGAGATTGATATTTTTTAAAATTACTTTATTAGATCTTAGTACAGACCCGCACATTGTCAAGAATTTCCATTGGTATGAGCATCTTTGCATTGTGGTACGCAACCCACAATCGAAAAAAAAAACAAAAACAAAAAACAAAATCTAACAAACAACAATATTCCTTTTTCGTTTATTTTATGAGATTACAAAATATTCAAAATAGTATGCGCCAATGGAAAAGGCCTTACAAATAATATAAGTAATGTGGTTTGAAAAGATCAATGTTAATTATTAATCATGTTTTGCACCCTTGTTTGTATGCATTGGTTGGATCTCCTTTTAGTAGTCAAAATGAGTATTGGACTAAGAATACAATTTCAATAGAGGAATATATGTATATAATTTGAAGAAAAATTGACACTGCAAAGATTTTTTTAAATAAGTAAAAGAAAAAAAAATGCTTGGGGTCATTCTTTAACCCTGGGACATGAGGGTTTAAAAACAAAATAAGTTGTAACTCACTCAACATGCTTGGGCTGATGTCTATGCCGACCCACGTGTGATCGGCATCTGTGAGGACATCTCCGCTCAGGCCAGAGCCACATCTTCCGGAAGTCAGACAGGACAAAAATTAAATTGGTCAAAGCAACATTATACAGCCTTTCACTAAACAAATCACTGCATTTGCAGGAAATCACACAAGGAGAAAACAAGTTTAGGGTATTGATATTAGATGTATCAGTGGCTGTTCAAAATTCAATGCCAATCATTGTTTGAAAAAAATTCTTTGTTTATTCTTTGAATTTGTCATAACAAGACAACTTACCCAATATCAAGAAGATAGCATGGTTCATCTTCTGGTAATGCTAGCAACTCAAGGGCTCTTTCTGACAATTTCTGTTGGATCTCGATCATTCGAGAGCTAATATTTTGAAAAAAGTGAAATATACGTAATGGTTTCAAGGAATTAAAAACAAACAACAATATTCAAATGTATACGCATACATGAACGAACATTTTATTTAACAAGAAAACTAGTCCAGCTACAAACTATGAAACTGGAGAACAAAACAAGAAAATCATAATAAATAAATTTATAAATACTATCTAATAAATGGCAAATTGCTGCTGTGACGCAATTTGAGCAGGCATTATACTTATATCAGCCGTCACTGTTGTTAACTAAATTATTCCTACTGGTATATACACCACAATAGATTTTGAGTGTTTTCTATTGTTTTATCTTTAAGGTTTAAACAACATCCAGGAACACTGTGTTGTTAAAAAAGCTCCCCATGGTATTTTTTTTTTATAGACAGGGTTTAATTAAATGCAGAAATATCCTGATTTTAACGTACTTGCTAGTATACTTAGCCGCTTCTGTGTCATTGTAAAACTGGGGAGAAAAATGAGAACAATATTGATTAAGGACAAAGAAATACAGAACTCATTGCAAATAACAAATACTTGTCATTTCTCTTTTTCTACTGAAGCCTATCGGGTGTAGCCTATATAAACCTATTTATAAGGCTGAGTTATGGGGGCAAGGAATCCAAATCTGATACTGGTTAGGTGGTAGGAACATCCAAAACATATTTATTACATATCATAATCTGCATATATCATGCATTAAATCAAATGTATTTGTTTCGAGATTCAGTAAAAAAAACAAGCAACAACAACTAAATTTCTTAACATTGAAGCTTGTGAAAGTCACTGTTCAACTGTGATTTTGAGTGATAGATTAATTTAACTTCGAATACACTGTTGCCGCAGCTGTTGCAATTATCATAGTTAGGATTGTAATATTATTATCAGTATTATGATTTTTATTCATGCTAGTGTTTTTAAACATTACATGTTATATATATGTTACTAATTACTTATATTAGTACTGTTGAGTATTGCATTCTCTTCTGTATTGTGTAAAAAATAATAAAATAAAGTACAAGATTACATAACAAACTAATCTGCATGTATTTTAAGTGCAGAGGAGTATACATAACTTGTAATATAAGGGTCACACATGTTTTTTTCTCTCCTTCCAATCTAAAATTTATGTTTATTACTGATCAACAAAAATTAATGAGTTAAAGTTACACATTTTTAAATAAACTTTCTCTCTCTCTACCCAGAATGTATGTCACAAACACTAATAATTCTAGTCTACTGATCATCTAATGCTAATTATAGTTACACTGAGTCTAACCAATATTGAAATTAATACATGCATCTGCCGATTGTTTTGATTAAAGTTTATAATTATAACTCCATTAGATTATTTTTCCTTTCTTGGAATGGAAGAGCAATGTTCTCAGAAAAATGTCAATCAGTTTAAAAATAAACACAAAGACAGTAATTCCAGCCAATGAGAAACTCTGTCTTGCAATGAGGGTGAAGTCATAACGTAATTATGTAGCTAGGCCTTCGGGAGGCCCATCCATCCCTCAGTGCCGTAGTAGTTGTAGTTGAATTAGTTTAAAGTCCAACATTAGCACTGTATCTAGGCTATATTGTGGATGGGCCCCAAGATCGACTATCCTATAGCCTGGGAAAGCTACAACACTTCAACTGTAGGCTTTTGTAAATCGACAAAGCGGTACACGACGGAAAGGGTCAGACCTGTAAGTGCCCCTTGACAAAATTGAAAATTTTATCACCTCTATAAACGTGATAGGGCCTAGATCTAGACTAGATCTAGATATCTAATCTAGATTTAAATTAGAATTTAGATTTCAAGAGATGCCTTCAGAGAGCTTTTAAAATTTTTACTAGATCTAGATCTATATCGCTAAAAATATTAAGCATATATAGATCTATGTCTATTTGAGTTCGTCATTTCGAAACCCATTGAAAGCTTTATAAATGATAATTATAAATTTACAATCTCTGGTGGTGCTTGGTGTTCTGGTCGTCCGGAGGCTGCCATCTTGGAATTAAAAAGGAAAGCACAACAAATGAAAACGGCCCGAAATTATTGCGAGCAGTTTAAAAAGTAGTACTAAGTTTTCATATCTATTTCACAAAATAAAATATAGTTTGTAATAAATTATTATCAATAGAATAATAAAGAGAGACATTATGAGAAATGAGAGATTGCTACCAACGCAAAAATAAACGTTAATTCGGAAACGTTTCTTTACTGGGTGTAATCAATCTAGGTATTCAATTACAGTCTATGAAAATAATGTTACCTCGTCCACCATAATGCCCCCACACCTTTTCTGGGTGCGTAGGCCTATATCCTGCGACTCTTCGTAATCCTTCTTATTCTTATATTGTTATGACGAGTCGTAAGCTACCACCACGTTGTGCGTACAACCCGCAGCGTTTCCCTTAAAACGGCACAAGCCAGAAAGGTTAAAAATAAACACAAAGACAGTAGTTCCAGCCAATGAGATTAACGAGTAGTTGTAGTCGAGTTGGTTTAAGTCCAACATGAGCACTTTATAGACTACATTTTGGACAGGCTCCAAGACTGACGTCTGGCAATTTTATGTGCTGCCACACACGAGACAGGGCGGGGATACCATGACCCCTGTCTCAGCCGGTCACTTTAAACTGACACCGAGCCAACCAGTAAGCCTAAGAAGATTAATGATAAATTATAGATCTAGTTCATTAAAACACTATAACTAGCGCCAACCGAGGAGCAATAAAACACATCATAATAAATGACAGTCTGTCTATCCCGGAAACTCATTCGACTCTAACTTTTAGTTCCTGAAATCGAAGAGCTGATAGGGAAAGCTACAACACTTCAACTGTAGGCTTTTGTAACTAGGCCAAGCAGCGCACGACGGAAAGGGTCAGACCTGTAAGTGCCCCTTGACAAAATTGTCTAAAAATTTTACTACATTTATGGACGTGATAGGGCCCAGATCTAAATTTCAAGGTATAGATAGACACTAGATCTAGATCTAGATTTTCTAGATGCGTTCTGAAAGCTTTTGAAATTTTTACTACATCTATTTCGCTAAAAATGTTATGCATACATATGTCTATATACATCTAGATCTACTTGAGTTCGTAGTTTCAAAACCCACTGAAGCCTTACAAATGATTTAATTATAAATTTACAATCTCTGGTGGTGCTTGGTGTTCTGGTCGTCCGGAGGCTGCCATCTTGGAATTAAAAAGGAAAGCACAACAAATGAAAACGGCCCGAAATTATTGCGAGCAGTTTAAAAAGTAGTACTAAGTTTTCATATCTATTTCACAAAATAAAATATAGTTTGTAATAGAAGAATAGAGAGAAATATATTGAGAAATTGGTTATAATGACCCCCCGCCCCCAAAACCAAAAAAATAAAAAAAATAAAGAAGAAATTGCCCAAGAACAGTGTCGCTTTGTTGAACAGCAAATGCCATCTATATGTTGAGAGCAATATGGAAGAGGGCACTAGAGATACAGAAAGACGTATATCTCTGTTTTATTGACTACATAAAAGCTTTTGATAAGGTGTGACATTAAAACATCATGCAATTGCTAGAGAGCTTAGACATAGACGGAAAGGATATAAGGATAATCTAAATGATGTATTGAGAGCAAACCGCTGCAATTAGATTCAAGAGTGCAATAAGTACCAGCCAATAAAGCGAGGCGTAAGTCTGGATTGTGTTCTATCCCTAAATCTCTTCTCCCTAGACAGTGAATACATAATACGACCAATTATTAAAAATAAAACAGGATTACATCAACAACATCAGATACGCTGACGGCACTGAATGAAACGACCTACAGGCTTTATTGAATATCATCGTGAAAAAAAGCGAGGAGACGAGACTTATCTTAAATGAAAAGAAGACAGAGACAATGGTTGTATGCAGACAAAAAGTTATCCACATGCAAATTAACAGTAGGACCTCATGAGTTACGCCAGATGGACATATTCAAATATTTAGGGGCGATGATAACTGAAAACGGTAAATCCGAAACCGAAATGAAGACAAGAATAGGAACAACCAAACAAAAATTTCAGGAAATGAAACTCATTCTTACTAACAGCAGATTAGCCCTAATGTGAGATAGCAAGTGCTACGGTGCTATGTACACCCAGTCCTTATGTACGGAATCGAGACGTGGACATTAAGCAAACAGCAGGAGAGACGTATCACAGCAACTGAGATGTGGGTCATCAGAAGAATGCTCCAACTCTCATGGACGACGAGAAAAATAAAACAAAAGTGTCTTAGAAGAAGCTGGGCACCGGATCAAATCTCCTCAATNATTATCTTTGATTTGTCTTATCAATGTTCTATTTAGTTTCTAGATCATATCATCACCAACTTCAGCGCACATAATTAAGAGATATAAAAACACCAACACTATTTTTTAGTTTTGATTTTGTTTATTTAAAAAAATAGCAAAACCCATCGACAAATAACAAACCATTACAGCGTCATCTATTAATCATTATTTAAAAAAAAGCTATTAATAGACTAGATTGAATCAATCTAAATTTGGAGGAAAAGGAGAAGCAATGCTTCTAAAATCATTCACCGAATTAGACAACTATTTATAATATTAAACTGTTAGGCCCAGTTCGGACTGACTGATAGTATTAGTAAGAGACGGCAGAAAAAAGCAACACTCTCTAAGCACCATACCACCCTAACTCAACTAAACATCTAATGTAGACACATTATGACTGCTGACCAGAAACAGGGGAAAGAAGACATCCATAGCTTTTTTAAACGGAATGCTGGAAAAAAAGTGGTTAGTTATCCCCCCATTCACCGTTCTACCCCTCTCCTAAAACTGGCTATTCAGGCTTCTCATAATAGCTGCGAACTTTCAATCTTTCCTGCAAAATAATACTTCTATATTCTAATGCAAGGCTTCAAGAACAGAAGAAGAAGAAGAAGAAGAAGAAGAAGAAGAAGAAGAAGAAGAAGAAGAAGAAGAAGAAGAAGAAGAAGAAGAAGAAGAAGAAG
>RQTK01000721.1:228236-240639 GCA_003991915.1 Elysia chlorotica
TCTTCTTCTTCTTCTTCTTCTTCTTCTTCTTCTTCTTCTTCTTCTTCTTCTTCTTCTTCTTCTTCTTCTTCTTCTTCTTCTTCTTCTTCTTCTTCTTCTTCTTCTTCTTCTTCTTCTTCTTCTTCTTCTTCTTCTTCTGTTCTTGAAAGAGAGAGAGAGAGAGAGAGAGAGAGAGAGAGAGAGAGACTCATCCAATCACACACAATTAACTAAATCCTAGTGAAGCTAGAGAGAATGTATACCATGTGTCTTATCTTAAGCACGGCATCTGTCTGCTTCCTCCCTTCTCTTTCTCTCTCTCCATATCTGTGCTTGTGTGTCTCCATATCTCACCATCTGTCTATAGATTTATCTATCCGTAGAACTTTATTTAAAAATTACAAAATTTCAAATATCAACTCAACTATTGTTCAACAATTTACTTCTTTTCAGCTCGGTACGTAAGGCTATCCCTAGACTTCGATTCTACCTTTTTATCATCGACTGCCATCTCTTTTACGACTGCGTACCAGTCCTTTTCCCTTTCATTCTCACCATCTTCATCATCCTCATCCTCATCATCATCATGATCATCATCATCATGATCATCATGATCATGATCATCATCATCGTCATCATGATCATCATGATCATCATCATCATCATCATCATGATCATCATCATCATCATCTTCATCATCACCATCACCATCATTATCATTATCATTATCCCCATCACCCTTATTATCTCCATCTTTGTCTGCGTCACTGTCTTTATAATCTTGATCGTCTTCATTACCACTATCCTCAACGTCTTCATTAGTCTTTTCATCGTCATGCTCAATTTCGCCAGCTTTAGGCCCAGTTTCTTCTCCCTCGCCGTAGTCTTCTTCATCAGCATCAACATTATCCAATAGGTCATGGTCCTTGTCCTCTTCTTCATCTTCTCCGTCTTGTTGTTGCTGTTGTTGCTGTTGTTGTTGTTGTTGTTGTTGTTGTTGTTGTTGTTGTTGTTGCTGTTGATCATGTTGTTGTGCTGGTTGTTGTTGTTGTTGCTGCTGCTGTTGTTCTTGTTGTTTTAACTGCGGTTCCTTGTGTTGTTCTCCCTCCTGCTCTTGTTTCTGCTGCTGCTGCTGTTTATCTTGTTGTCCAGAGCTTCGCTTGAGCAAGTTTGATGGTCGGTACCCAAACAGCCAAGGTTTGAACATTCTTCCATCGGACGATATAGGTTCCGCGGTGATCACTGGACCATTCTCTATTTTCTCTGACATTTTACCTGAAACTTCTTTTCTGGGTTTCGAATGGTCGCGCCCTTTAATTTCAGGTTGTATATTATTTACGTCTACACTTTTCATGGCTGGCATCTCCCGACGCTTTCCAGGTGTAGATTTAGATACATGGTGAACTATCTGCTTCTCAGAACCTAACCGTTTCCTTTCGGGATTCTTGTTCGCGTCGCGTCGTTTCCTAACGCCGTGTGACAACAGTTTTACCACGGGGCTTGAAGGTACGGCCGATCGCTCAAGCACTTCGGTCAACTTTTCAATCGTGTATGGAGAATCCGACGCTCCTAAATTCCTTTGCTTGGGTTTTTGATTCGGAGTGTGATCAACCTGAAACGCAGGAAGTCTTGCCAGAAGATCATGTAGCGTATTTTCCAGCGCATGCTCTTCCCTCATCACCCGCCTGTTTTCAGCATCCACGTCCAGCATCTTTCTGTTGTTCCCTTTTTCACCCCCCTCCACCAGGCGTTTCCAGATTGCCTCGCGCAGCTTCTCGTTTCGCTGGTGTTTTCGCCTGCACAAAGCGCGCTTCACACTCTTCATCAACGACTTCAAAAACAACACGTCGCCTCTCGAGAAAGAACCAAAGTGAGGGCTATGAGCCGCCACAGGAATCGGGTGGCTTGAGGAAACAATCATCCGCTCTAAACATTTGATGATATGTTTGAGATTTTTCTCTGACAATTCGGGAAATTCCCCAGGGTCTAGGAAGTTCTCTGGATTATCGTTGTGAAGCTGGGCTGTGCCAGCCAATCCGAAACTGCGTTCCATTTCCTCGGCTTTCTTGGTAAGACCGGAGAGCTCACGCGTCAGTTGATCCAGGAAGTGAGCTGTCTTTCTTTCAAATTTAGGACTGAGTGAGCGCATTCCACCAAGAGAGGTGGGCCGCGAGGAACCTCGCCCAAGGTACTGATTTTTTGTGCCTAAACTTTCCTCCAGCTTATCTAACAGGTGGGATAGAAGTAGTGCATCACGATTTTTAAGTCCACTGGAAGACGACTCCGGGATGATATCTGTTTGCCTTGGAAAGTAAAACTTCAAATATCTATCAACAAACTTTGATATCGGTTTCACACTCGATGATAATTTTTTATTTCCAGCATCCGTCGCTTTGCTTAACCAATCTCTTATTTTTCTCTGATCAAAATCTCCACTGCGAATTTGACCTAAAGCATCATTTTCGCTGGCAACTTTAAACGTATCGGAAAGATCAAAAGTTTGGTCCAGCTCACCGCTCTGTATGAACCGATTTATCTTGGCGAACATGTCCTCGACGTTTTCCGAGCCACCGACTGTGCTGCGGATATTGTCGAGGCCGTGCAGAATGCCCTTGAGGCGCCGTACCGTGCGGGCTGTCATGTCGGCGACCAGCGTGTGGATGTTCTCGCTCTGCAGCAACTCGGCTCGGTTAAGTTGAGGAAACGCATCTTTCTCCTCAGGCTTCAGAATGTCCCTAATCAAACTTTGAGCTTTGTTTATGGCCTGGAGTCCAAATAGCCCTCCATAGGGTCCACTCGCGCTCTGCTTTTGCCAATTTGTGTTGGAAGCCTCTAAAGAAAGCGGCCTGTTGCTAGGTTGTTTATGTGACGTTACTCCGGAAATGGGTTTGAAAATTTTCCTTTTTGGGATGTGGCTATCTGATAGTTTAGATACAGGAGTCTTCGAAACATCTTCCAGGCGCACTCTGATATTGTTTGGTACTGTAGCAGATTCCTGAATAAGCACACGCGCAGTAGTGACATTTTGATCAGTTTCATTGAGATGATCTCCAGTCTTAGACCGATGTTCTACATTGGAGCGTCTGTCACTGTTATTTGATTCATGCGCCAACCCTTCATTGTTTCTACTGGTCAATAATTTTTTCGTGAAAATCAATTCTACGCGGGGCAGTTTTCCCTCACCTCCAGCTCCAGTTGAAGAAACGTCTACAGTTTTTTGAGCGTTGTCATCGACACTTCTCTTGAGTCTATGCTGATCCTCTGCTGGGATTTCAAGTAGAGGGGGTTGTTCAGCCCCTACAGAGGGGATCCCCCCTAGACCAGCACGAGTGGAGATAGAGCCCTCGTTTCCCACAGACCTTCTTCGCATAGAAGGATGTCGCTTCCTCGGCAGCTTTGAAGAACTGATCATCGACTGCACATCGTCCACTTTATGTTCCAGCCTCTCCATGGTCTGTGCCAGTTCCTCGTCCTCACCACCAGCATCCTCTGTGCTGAGCCCATCCTTACTCTTTCCACGGACAGCCTTTGAACCAACGTCGGCGTCTCCATTGGCAGCACTGGCGCCAGGGTCTGCGTAGCCTGTTACACTCTCATCATCTTCTCCCCCCTCTAGTGCCTTTTTCATCTCTGGAGCAAATTTCCGGAGTAGGTAGTTTTCCTTGTGTAACTTGGCAAGCTGGTCTTTGTACCAGGTGTCCTGCTTCTGCCTCGCTTTTTCCCAACTGGCGCTCTCATCTGCCATGCTAAACAGCGGTTTGGGGAGCTTTGAGTCAGGGTTGGAGACTTCATCTTTCTTTTTCAGATCGGACATGCTTTTCTCTAGCTGGTTGTTCGAGATCCTAAGTTTCTGGGCCAGAACCGAGTCCTTTCTGCCAGATGCCAGATCTACAGGGCGCCTGTTGATGTGGTCTAGTCTATCCTTCAGGTGATTCAGTCCCACGTTATCCATTGAGGAGATCATGTTCAAGTCACTCTTCTCTTCTTCTGCATCTTTAAGTTCTGCGGCTACTTTTGCTTCGTCGATTTCATTTTCATGACCACCTTTTACTTCTTCATCTTCAATATTATCGTTTGCTTTATCATCGTCCCCACCCTCCGTCTCTTCTTCCTCTTCACCACCCTCCTCCCCAGCGTTCTCCTCAGACGGTTTCACCTCAGCCCCGTTGTTCTTATTGAGCTCCAGATTTTCTCCAGGAGATAAAAGTTGGGCGTCAGGGACAGCTCTTCTTCCTCGTCTATAATAATAATGACGTCTGCCGCCCCTGCCCCTAGACCTTCCTCGGAAACCTCTCCTCTTCTCCCGAGATAAAGCATCGTGGTCCTGCTCGTTAAGATCAGGATTATGACCATCAGCATCGTCATTTCCACCAAGGTTGCCCTTCTCATCTATGCGTCCTTCTGCTGAGTTGGGAGAGGGGAGGGTGAAAAGATGGTATGGTTTAAGTAATGCAATTTTATTTTTTAAAATTATTTTTCATTGCTACAAAAAATCAAACTTTGTAAATTTTAACAAAAAACATCTTATATGCCACCCCCCTTTTCGATTCCGAATTTTATTATAAAAAAGACTACATTTCCTTGTTGACACTACATTGAAGCTTTAATATTAAAGGAACAAAAACACATGAATGTTGATCAGAAGGTCCGTTTAACTTATAGATTTTATCGATGAGATACGAGAGATAGCGATAAAGAGAAAGAGAGAGATCGAGAGAAAGAGACGAAGAGAGAGAGAGAGAGAGAGAGAGAAGAGAGAGGGCGAAAGAGACGAAGAGAGAGGGCGAATAGAGAGAGAAAGAAAGCGCGCGAGAGAGCGAGAAAGAGAGAGAAAGACGACAAGGAGAGAGAAAGAGAGGGCCAATTAAAATTAGGAAGGGAGGTTGATAAGGAGAGTGAGGGAAACATAGCAAGAGAATGAAGTAAAAACACAAAAAGAAAGATTGAGAAAGAGAGGGAAAAGAGATTCAGGGACAGACAGAGGTGGAAGGAGAGACATTAAGAGAGGGAGAGACAGTAGAAAAGGTAGAGAGAGGTATAGTATGGGGGAGGGAGGAAGGGAGGAAGAGAGACAAAAAAAAAGAAAAACTATGTTCAAGCCTTTTCTCTCTTCTTCTGTATCTTTAAGTTCTGCGGCTGCTCATGTTTTGTCAATGCCTTTTTTTTCATCTCCATAGTTATTTCACTTTTTTCTGATCGTTTTCTTCATCATACTCACAATCTTCCCTGTGCCTCTCTTCCCACTTCTCCTTACCACCTCACAAAAAGTCTATGCCTTAAAAGATTGCCTTTATCATCGGTTTTTACGCCTATTGTACTTTCCTTAACAGCTGTTCGACATCCTCTTTTTTAACACCATCTCCCAAAATTCCTTCCACCTCCAATAACCCTTACTGCCTACCCGCCGACTACTGTTTTCGGTAAGCACTAGGCCACTACCATCACCTTTCTCTGTAGAAGGCACAGTGTCCCTGTCGTCTCCTGCAGTATGATAGGTCGTGGATCCACCAGAATCACCTCGGTTCACGCTCACGGTTTGTGAATGCAACTCGTCTCTTTTCCCTGCTCCGTTCTCCTCAGACGGTTTCACTTCAGCTCCGTTGTTGTTCTTATTGAGCTCCAGATTTTCTCCAGGAGATAAAAGTTGGGCGTCAAGGACAGCTCTTCTTCCCCGTCTATAATAATAATGACGTCTGCCGCCCCTGCCCCTAGACCTTCCTCGGAAACCTCTCCTCTTCTCCCGAGATAAAGCATCTTGGTCCTGCTCGTTAAGATCAGGATTATGACCATCAGCATCGTCATTTCCACCAAGGTTGCCCTTCTCATCTATGCGTCCTTCTGCTGAGTTGGGAGAGGGAGGGAGCAAAAGATGGTATGGTTTAAGTAAAGCATTCGGTTTTTAGACTAGATTTCTGTCCACAAAAAGAGTGAAATTGTGTTAAGTTTAACAAATACTTTTACATGCCCCCCTCCCTTTTCAACTTACATCATAAAACACCGTGTATGAGAAATTAGTCCGTCACTGATATAGCTAATATTGTTGAGCGTATACCGACACAGAGATTCTATAACGTTCCCTTGTTTTTATTAATGCTCTGAGTTTTTCAGAACATTTCCATTTGGAGACAAATCAAAGTCATTTCCATAAAGACCACCGACAGTGCGAACATAGAGAAAGAAAGAGAGAGAGAGAGAAAGAGAGAGAGAGAGAGAGAGAGAGAGAGAGAGAGAGAGAGAGAGAGAGAGAGAGAGAGAGGGGGAGAGAGAGAGAGAGAGAGAGAGAGAGAGAGAGAGAGAGAGAGAGAGAGAGAGAGAGGGTGGGGAGGGAGTTGGAGGAAGATACATTTTGAATGGGAGAGACAGAAAAATGTGGGAGAAAGAGGTAGATTATGGGGGAGGAAGAAAGGGAAGAAGATGGCCTGAAATGAAGAGTAATTATGTTCAAGTCACTTCTCTATTCTACCGTATCTTTAAGTTTTACGGCTCTTCACGCTTTGTCGATGCCTTTTTTATTCCATCAAGAGTTACCATCAAGACTAGGCCCTAAAAGATTGTCTTTATCATCGTTTTTTTACGCCTATTTTACTTTCCTTAACAGCTCTTCGAAGTTCCCAACCTTCGACATCCTCTTTTTTAACACCATCTCTCAAAATTCCTTCCACCTCCAATGGTCCTTATTGCCCTGTAAAAACCTGCTGACTACTGTTTTCGGTAAGCACTAGGCCACTACCATCACCTTGCTCTGTAGAAGGCACAGTGTCCCTGTCGTCTCCTGCAGTATGATAGGTCGTGGATCCACCAGAATCACCTCGGTTCACGCTCACGGTTTGTGAATTCAACTCGTCTCTTTTCCCTGCTCCGTTCTCCTCAGACGGTTTCACCTCAGCTCCGTTGTTGTTCTTATTGAGCTCCAGATTTTCTCCAGGAGATAAAAGTTGGGCGTCAAGGACAGCTCTTCTTCCTCGTCTATAATAATAATGACGTCTGCCGCCCCTGCCCCTAGACCTTCCTCGGAAACCTCTCCTCTTCTCCCGAGATAAAGCATCGTGGTCCTGCTCGTTAAGATCAGGATTATGACCATCAGCATCGTCATTTCCATCAAGGTTGTCCTTCTCATCTATGCGTCCTTCTGCTGAGTTGGGAGAGGGGAGGGTGAAAAGATGGTATGGTTTAAGTAAAGCAATCTGGTTTTAAACTTGTTTTTTTACCACAAAAAATCAAACTTTGTAAATTTTAACAGAAAACATCTTATATGCCACCCCCCTTTCTTTCCGAGTTTTATTATAAAAAACACTACATTTCTTTGTTGACACTACATTGAAGCTTTACTATTAAAGGAACAAAAACACATGAATGTTGATCAGAAGGTCCGTTTAACTTATAGATTTTATCGATGAGATACGAGAGAGAGCGATAAAGAGAAAGAGAGAGATAGAGAGAGAGAAAGAGAGAGAGAGAGAGAGAGAGAGAGAGAGAGATCGAGAGAAAGAGACGAAGAGAGAGGGCGAATAGAGAGAGAAAGAGAGCACGAGAGAGAGAGCGAGAAAGAGAGAGAAAGTCAAAAAGGAGAGAGAAGGAGAGGGCCAATTAAAATTAGGAAGGGGGTTGATAAGGAGAGAGAAGAAACAGCCAGAGAATGAAGTAAAAACACAGAAAGAAAGAGGAGGAAAGGGAAAAGAGATTCAGGGACAGACAGAGGTGGAAGGAGAGACATTAAGGGAGGGAGAGCCAGTAGAAAAGGTAGAGAGAGGTATAGTATGGGGGAGGGAGAGAGGGAGGAAGAGAGACAAAAAAAAAAAGAGAAATTATGTTCAAGTCACTTTTCTCTTCTTCTGTATCTTTAAGTTCTGCGGCTGCTCATGTTTTGTAGATGCCTTTTTTTCATCTCCATAGTTATTTCACTTTTTTCTGATCGTTTTCTTCACCATACTCACAATCTTCCATGTGCCTCTCTTCCTACTCCTCCTTACCACCTCACATAAAGTCTATGCCTTAAAAGATTGCCTTTCTCATCGCTTTTTGCTCCTATTGTACTTTCCTTAACACCTCTTCGACATCATCTTTTTTAACACCATCTCTCAAAATTCCTTTCACCTCCAATGATCCTTATTGCCTTGTAAAAACCCGCTGACTACTGTTTTCGGTAAGCACTAGGCCACTACCATCACCTTGCTCTGTAGAAGGCACAGTGTCCCTGTCGTCTCCTGCAGTATGATAGGTCGTGGATCCACCAGAATCACCTCGGTTCACGCTCACGGTTTGTGAATGCAACTCGTCTCTTTTCCCTGCTCCGTTCTCCTCAGACGGTTTCACCTCAGCCCCGTTGTTGTTCTTATTGAGCTCCAGATTTTCTCCAGGAGATAAAAGTTGGGCGTCAGGGACAGCTCTTCTTCCTCGTCTATAATAATAATGACGTCTGCCGCCCCTGCCCCTAGACCTTCCTCGGAAACCTCTCCTCTTCTCCCGAGATAAAGCATCTTGGTCCTGCACGTTAAGATCAGGATTATGACCATCAGCATCGCCATTTCCACCAAGGTTGCCCTTCTCATCTATGCGTCCTTCTGGTGAGTTGGGAGAGGGGGGGGGGGGGTAGAAAACAAATTTAATAATTAAAGATAGTGTACATAAAATTTCCGATATTGCAAAGTTTAACAACAATCTTCTGTATGCGCCTCTTCCAAGTTTTATCACAAAAGAAGACTATATATTAATTTAAATACTCTTTTTTGAAGCTTTACCATAAAAGAAACAAGACCATAACAGTATGGATCCGAAGATCTGTGTAGTTTATAGACAGATATAGTAAGTAAATGTTGTGATCAGACTCTGTTAACTCTTTAACAATGAGATAATTATTAATCCATCGCTGATATAAATAATATTGCTCAGCGTATACCGATGCAGAATATATCCGGTTCACTGGTTTGGAATACTGCTCGTAGCTTTTGAAAATATCTCCATTTGGATGCACACAAAACTTTTTTCCAGAAAGATCACAAACAATGGGGAAACACAGACAGAGATATAAGAGAGAAAAAGAGAGATGGAGATAGAGAGAGAGAGAGTAAATAAATGAAAAGAA
The DNA here is from genome assembly GCA_003991915.1 of Elysia chlorotica. Lineage (NCBI taxonomy): Eukaryota > Metazoa > Mollusca > Gastropoda > Plakobranchidae > Elysia > Elysia chlorotica. The sequence continues at coordinate 237,298 of RQTK01000721.1, forward strand.
AAAAAAACCTAGTACATGTACATTCATTTGCACACTGAGCACGAGATAGACCAGTAGCCAGTGCTCTGGACTGACAAGCAAGAGCTCCGAGTTTCGAACCTCAGCTGTTATACACTAGTCTTGTCGTTAGGGGTTTGGGGATTTTCGGAAAAAATCTCGAGTAAAAAACTAGAGTACAGTGGGGGAATCCCGTTCACGGGACCAATATAAAAAACGAGTTCGATTATAAATGTAAGGGAAACTGCACCGGCGTCGAATCATAGCTCAACCCTAGACTCACATAGCCAATAAGATATTAAAAAAAAGTCCATACCTAGGAGAAGGTGTGATTTTGTCAAATGTTTTGGTCATATGTCGCAAAGAACATATCACTGTGTTAGTATATTTGTGCTTCTCACCATCTTTAGCCAGTTCTTCCTTCTGGCGCGCGGCGTCGAGTGGTGGCTGTTTATCTGTAACCACATTGGTCTCCACAAGCTCATGATCACTTAGCAGCCCTGTAATGGGGTTGCTGGAAGCGAGCTGAATATATGCAAAAACACATGTTTAGCACTGAAACAAACCTATCCACTATGACTGCATTGTTGGGGGAGACTGGAGACAATGAATGACATATTTAGATAGTCTAAACAGATGGGCAACCAATAAAGTAAAATCCTTCCGACAGTAGAACTAGACTCTTTAAAGTTGTCTGAACAAAGAGATGAAGGGCGCGGTGCTTGATGTATGTATGTATGTATTGTGACTGATTGCATTGTTGATGTATGTATGTATGTATGTATGTATGTATGTATGTATGTATGTATGTATGTATGTATGTATGTATGTATGTTGGGTTAACGTTTGTTGTGTGTAAATCAGAGATATATAATTATGTATTAATGTTAAGAATCATTAAATGGCTAGGATGGGTCTCTGTATCGGAGATCCAAGAAGGACGGACCTTACTCTTGAACCTACGACTCATCAACTGCCGAAATCCACACACACTAAAGCTATTGGCCACTACCATTAGTGGCCAGGACCCCTCTGCATGTCAAACCAAAACCCAATTCCACCACACTCCTCCCCCTTCCCTGGCACTAGCACCCCCTCCCAAAGAATAACAAAAGGGTACTTACCAAGCTTTAGGGTATTTGCTGTACCTACCCCTCCAGGAGCTAGTCAATTGTATTTTTTTTCCTCCGGGAGATGTGCGTCTTCAAGCCATCCTCTTCCTTTTGTCCAGTCTGACCTGTTATAATTATTTTCCCCCACCCAGTCATACACTTTCAAGTGTGTCAATGTAACCACCCCCCTCCTGTATTTCCAACCTACCTTAAACCCAGGTCTCCCAGAAATATCCTGAGCCTGGCCGCCCCTTGATGGAAAATTTGCGGGATCGCAAAATACCACACACCCTCCCTGAAGTTCAATTGGAACCAGAGGATCCACCTTAGCACTCAAAGCCCGATCTAAGGACCGTATTGGTGCCTTCGTGAATCCCTGGTCCAGATGAAAATTTGCATCGAAACCTGGCCCAATCGGCTTCTGATGCCCCGAACCTCCCGCTGCCTGGGTATCCTCTACCTACAGACGCCATTCCTGACACCCCACACACTCCCACATTCTCCCGCTTTCAGCATACTTACCCCTCTCATCCTCGCTGAACCCCTTCCCACAAACGTTTTCAATTTTATTTTTACTTCCTCCTTCTTGGATGAATTCAATTCCCTAAACACACACTCTCTCTCTCTATCCTCTCTCACAGTCACAACATTTACATATCACTACCTCCTTTTTCATGGCACCACACCCTTCTCAGTAACTGAGGGTACCCCAAACCACCCGATTATACCCTATCATGTGATCAGCTTCCTCTAGATGATTTGGCACGTTGAGCCACTAAACCCGCTGATTGGCCTGATTAGCGTCCCTGTTTTGATTTGTCTCCTGACAGAAACATATCACTAGCATCGGTTCAAGAACTCCTGCATGCCCTCCTTTGACCTCTTGAGTGTACAGTCATTTTACCTCCCACTTCACACATGTGTTATAGTGACAACCCAAGAGCCTACCCCCCTCTGCATCTTGGTTAAAGCTTCTTAGCTTTCCATCTGATTACTTTTCCATAACCCTTGACATTCACTTTTACACTTCTCTGACAATCACTTTTCCTTTCTCTCATACCTGTCTGCATCCTAGTGAGACCACTGGATCCGGCTTACACCAGCATTTACAGATTCTCACAGGAGCGACCCCCCGCTAGCATCCAGATGTTTCCACTGGGACCAGCTTGCGCCAGCACCCTAGCGTACTCATCGGAGCCCCCTCCCGGAACTTCCCATAAACAATTTCTCAGGGACCTGGTTATGGTCACCCGATCCATCCTCTCAGAATCCCATGTTATACACACTGTTCCAGTTCTTATACCCACCAGTCACCTTTCTAATTTGGGTCTACATCGCCCATCATCATTCTCCAAACCCCTAAAAATATTGGACGAATCGACTTGTTTTGGGATAACCTCGACCAATTTAGATCTATCCCTTCCGTCCTTGTCCCCGACCCTGATTTCCGTCATAACTTCCCTTGACCCCATGCACTTTCCCGAAAATATACTTTCCTTTCCCTTAATCTTGGGTCTATATCTTTCGTCCTCGTCATCTCGTCGCATGATTCCCGCCATAACTTCCCTTGACCCCATGCACTTTACCGAAATTATATTTTTCTGTTCCTTAATTTTGGGTCTATATCTATCGTCCTCGTCATCTACCATGATTCCCTTCATATTTTGGTTCGATGACAATTATGTAGATTTTGTAACTGGCATACTACCCTCTTCACTAGTTCTTGTTGTTTTTCTGTAATTTTAATTAGTAAAAGTTATTTTTTGACACATATCCTGTGTATAACCCTGATCCTCATTTTCAAAACCTCCTCGATCCTGGAATGGGATTTAGGGCTTGTTGGTACATCCCGACCTAAAATGATTGGTCGCCCCGCGACCTAAACAAGCAATATCATGAGATGGTGAACGACGCCGTGGAGACTGAGATAGTGACCAACGCCTCACCCTTTCTAATGTCTGAACTATGCTGTCTATGACCTGCAAACATCCGTCCATGTTGACTGGCGCTTTGCTTTCAGACTCCATCCTGTTCCCTAACCCCTTAACCTCTTGCACTAAATTCGTTTTCATGAGAGTCTCTAGGGGACTCTCAACACCCCGACCCACATCTCGAACAGCGGGACTATAATCCTGAGGTCGCTGTTCCCTAAAGTTTGTTGAAGAAACCCTGCCGTCCCTAGACCAGATACTCCTAGACCTATGGTCAGCACTGTCGGAATCCCGTCTTTGTC
>RQTK01000721.1:246672-266112 GCA_003991915.1 Elysia chlorotica
TGTATGTATGTATGTATGTATGTATGTATGTATGTATGTATGTATGTATGTATGTATGTATGTATGTATGTTTGTATGCATGCATGCATGCATGCATGCATGTATGTATGTATGTATGTATGAAGGAAGGTAGGTAGGTAGGTAGGTAGGTGTGTGTGTATGTATGTATGTATGTATGTGTGTTTGTGCGTGTGTTTGTGTGTATGGATTCCAAAATATCAGGAGAAGTTTCCCATACAAGTACTCAGGTTTCAAGGTTTTAAGTAATACTGAACACATTATATTCATTGGGTAAAATGTATCCAAAATTAGTATCTATATTATAGATGCGATCAAAAATCTAGAGACTAGAATCTAGATCTAGACTAGATTTTAGATCTATAGATCCATATCCTACGTACATCTTTCAGTAGACCTACCCCGAGAAGTAAAAAGTAGGCAACCAACAGACGAAGCATCGCGAATGCAGGGTTAACAACTTTCGCAGAGTTAGATCTAGATGCAACTCATTCTCTCCATACCATACTCTAAACCTGAAATAAACACCTCCTAATGCCAAAAGACAAAAGCTAAATAAAGGTCTCTCTAGATCTAGATCTAGAAGGCAGCCCAAAACAAACTTTCGTCACTTTTCTGAACGTTTCTATGAGACATCGGGTTTTGCGTTAGTCGGTGCAGTGTCAAACAATTGTTACCAAACATGAAATTCCCTTATTTTTCTTCTTATTTTTTATTGCAACATTTTGAAAACAGACACTAAAACAAAGTCGCAAGCCTTTTTATTGGCATATCTGAACTCGAGTTATAAGCTTATCACAGCGCTGCACTGTGGAACCCAAAGTAAAATTCTAGCATTTCTTTGTACGGCGTCTTGGCTAAGGTGTATCATCTTTGTTATCCAAACCTTAAGTTAAACTAACTACCTATAGATTTACGTTTTAACGTTTTATGCATTGAGGTATTTTATTACACGAGTCTTTCATTGTAGAGTTTAAATTGATCTTAAGTTTTCCCCAAGGTTTTCTTTATCTACGGCAAAACTTAGGTCCAAAGTGCAACGTCACTGTAGCTTTCGACTTGTAGAACGCATTAATATTTTATTTCGAAAAGGCTAGCAGTGCCTGATTATAAATGAAGAATGAAGTAAATTGTGGTAAAAAAGAAAAAAAAAACAGCCTTCATAATTAAGAGAGATTTTGCTCTGGTACTGAAAATAACTCAACACTGGGAGAAACAACCGGCCAAGATCACAAAATTAGAACACGAGAGAAGCATACGTTGTAGAGAACTCATATCTAGATAATGAAATATGCTTGGTCTCACAGACAAAAAAAATGGAACGCGCCACGGCATTAAGAAAAAACAAAAAAAACAAAAAAAAACCCACAAAAAAACCAACAAAAAACAAAAAACCAACAACAAAAAACACAACAACGAAAAAAAGCATATTAGAACACCACCACCACCATCAACAACATTAACAATAACAACAACATCACAAAAACCACCACCATAACTACTAACCACAACACCACCACCACCACTACCGCCGCCATAACTTCTAACAAAAACACCACCAACAGCAGCAAGAGCATTAACAACAACAACAACAATAAAAAACGACAATAGCAACGAGAACAACAACGGTAACAATGAATCTATTTATCTCTCCTCCTTTTCTTTGTTGAGTCCAACGCGCTACTTAATTGGAATTAGAACTAATCATTTGTAGAGTACCATATAAAAGAAAGCTGGGGTAGATCAGAACTTCAACACTAGAGCGTAGTGACGAGGTGCTGAATCGCGGCGAACTGGCGAGAGTGGTATTGCGGTCATCTTCCAACTGAGTGGTCCCTGGTTCAACAACTTATTTGTCCCATCCCGTCCCCTACTGATTGTGGGGGGCTAGGTGGCCCTGGGGTACAACATCGGCTTCTGACGCAAAAGGTCCGGCGATTGCACCCCCTACTGGTTGGGTCGGTGTAGGTTTAATGTGAGCAGATGATACAGGAGTCATGGTATCCCCGCCCTGTCTCGTGTGTGGCAGCACGTAAATATTTGTCAGACGTCAGTCTTGGAGTGATTGGCTGGCACAGCGCATTATCTCTAGGTGAGGGCACTAAAATTGTAAGAAGTTAGTATCGGGCCCGGTCCACAATGTAGCCTACATAAACAACCCAACTTTGCTTCTGGCTGGTCGGTATTAGTTTAATTCGATAGATCAAGTCCTGGGTACATCGTTTTCGGATCCAACTGTCGTCATTAATAGAGAACTAGCTGACTATATACTAGGGAGAGAGAGAGAGAGAGAGAGAGAGAGAAAGAGAAAGAGAGAAAGAGAGAGAGATAGAGAGAGAGAGAGATAGAGAGAGAGAGAGAAAACTCCGCTTTCCGACCAGATGGCTTAGTCGGTAGCGTACTGGAGTGAAAATTATGAGATCGAAGGTCCAAATCTCACACGATTTATCTTGAAACATAGTTTTTATTGTCCACACCATTATTTTATTTTTTTTTCTGTGTAAATTTGCTCACCCTTTGCATGAGTGCTGGTTTAAGAATAATTATTTGAAAATTGAACGGCATAGGTCTAAAATAGCTTTAACGCGTGTGGTCCAAGAAAACCATACCATGTCATGATCTAGGCTACGATTAATGACATTTTGAGATTTTTTAGGGAAAAAAATAACGTACTTGTTTCTTGATTTTTAATGGAGTTCGAAAACTATGCACGAAATTTCGATGATATACGCAGTTTTCATTGAATTAAAACAAACAAAGAAACAAAACATCAAAAACGAACATAATAGTTGTGGACCTTTTTTCGTGTTATTCTCAACATGTTTGTGTGTATCGACATGGGCAAATCAGACATTAGTCTCGAGACCCATCTGAGAGGTAGCAACATATCTGACTACGGATGTTTTGAAACAAACAACCCAAAACCAAACTAAGCTATGTTTTATTCTACATGCCTAGAGATGTAAAATCAAGTATCCAAGACCATTCTCCTTGGTAATTGCAAAATTACTTGAAACATGAGAGAACGCACTGCACCCCGAAAGTGTGTTTTCTTTACTCTCTGTCTCTGTCTCTCTCTCTCTCTCTCTCTCTCTCTCTCTCTCTCTCTCTCTCTCTCTCTCTCTCTCTCTCTCTCTCTCTCTCTCTCTCTCTCTCTCTCTCTTTCTCTTTCTATCTCTTTCTTACGTTTGTCTCACTCTCGCTCTCTCTCTTGATCTGCCTTTCTCCTTACTGATGTTTTGAAACAAATAATCCAAAACCTATTGCGTCTCATTCTCTCACTCCCTTCCAATCTCTTTCACTGAGTCTCTGTTTCCCCTCTTTATCGCTTTCACGTCATCTCTCTCCCGTCAGCTCTCTCTATTTCCCTCCTCTCTTCTCTCACTCCACATCCGTCTCTCTTCCCCCTGTCACTTACTCACACTCACAAACAAAATAAAATCGGAACAAAGAGAATGAATTTGTAAAATTTAATACAATGATTGATCTTGATACTTACTAAAACCATCTCAGTCATTATTTATATAAATGTTAGATATCAAACAAGAAGAGTTGGGAAAAAATGATAAACATGATATCCACCACGTCCTCATTTTCTTCAATATTTAAAATTATAACTAAATCCCAGAGAGTTTATTAGTTTGGGGGCGTTTTGCTAAGCACCATTAGTCGAATCTTATTCGCCAAAATTGTTCGTGAGCTCTTGATTTGCAGACATTAGTCGAATCTTATTCGCCAAAATTTTCCGTGAGCTCTTGATTTGCAGCTTTGAGGATAAAGTTTGTAGATCGACAAACTTCACTTCACACAATACTTGCCAGTCCCTACTCTTACTTGAGCCATTGGAACAGAAATAATGCGTAGAGGGCAATTGTAACATCTTATATTATACCCACATACAGTATAAACCTGTCTCTGGAAAAAGTACAGGTTAAAACAGTGTAAGTTTTTAAGTTCAATTTGTGTACAAACTGTAGTTTCATCGTCACATATTACATTTTGAGGAAAAACACACTGCACTGAAGATACATTCCCATTTATTTTCTAAACAACACCGTGAACTATTATGTCATCGTTGGTTTACTAAATCTTCCTTTAAGGAATGGCAAAACAAAATTTAGTTTTTGATCAATCAAAGTGCAATTGTTTCTCGAAACATCTGGAGATAACACCAAAACACTTCACAATACTGATATCAGGCGTTATACTTAAATTTCTATGGAATATAGATCAAGATCTAGAATCAGCAGGTCTGTCATGGAATATAGATCAAGATCTAGAATCAGCAGGTCTGCCATGGAATATAGATCAAGATCTAGAATCAGCAGGTCTGCCATGGAATATAGATCAAGATCTAAAATCAGCAGGTCTGTCATGGAATATAGATCAAGACCTAGAATCAGCAGGTCTGTCATGGAATATAGATCAAGACCTAGAATCAGCAGGTCTGCCATGGAATATAGATCAAGATCTAGAATCAGCAGGTCTCCCATGGAATATATATCAAGATCTAGAATCAGCAGGTCTCCCATGGAATATAGATCAAGATCTAGAATCAGCAGGTCTGCCATAGAATATAGATCAAGATCCAGGGACTGTTGTGGATCTAGATCTAGAGTCAGCAGGTGTACCAGGGACTGTTGTGGATCTAGATCTAGAGTCAGCAGGTGTACCAGGGACTGTTGTGGATCTAGATCTAGAGTCAGCAGGTGTACCAGGGACTGTTGTGGGTCTAGATCTAGAGTCAGCAGGTGTACCAGGGACTGTTGTGGGTCTAGATCTAGAGTCAGCAGGTGTACCAGGGACTGTTGTGGGTCTAGATCTAGAGTCAGCAGGTGTACCAGGGACCGTTGTGGATCTAGATCTAGAGTCAGCAGGTGTATCAGGGACTGTTGTGGATCTAGAGTCAGCAGGTGTACCAGGGACTGTTGTGGATCTAGATCTAGAGTCAGCAGGTGTACCAGGGACTGTTGTGGATCTAGAGTCAGCAGGTGTACCAGGGACTGTTGTGGATCTAGAGTCAGCAGGTGTACCAGGGACTGTTGTAGATCTAGAGTCAGCAGGTGTACCAGGGACTGTTGTGGATCTAGATCTAGAGTCAGCAGGTGTACCAGGGACTGTTGTGGATCTAGATCTAGAGTCAGCAGGTGTACCAGGGACTGTTGTGGATCTAGATCTAGAGTCAGCAGGTGTACCAGGGACTGTTGTGGATCTAGATCTAGAGTCAGCAGGTGTACCAGGGACTGTTGTGGATCTAGATCTAGAGTCAGCAGGTGTTGGGCACCTCGCAGACCTGAATCTCCTCGCTGGCGCGCTTGCCGTGGCACGGCTCGCCATCCTCCCGACAGATGCTGAGACGGTACCGCTGGCCAAGCCCGCACGTCACGCTACACACGCTCCAGGCGCCCCAGCTCAGGGGCTCCTTCACTGGACGAGAAGGGGGAGAACATATACATGTATAATTATTGATTGATAGCTTGGGCGATTGGTTGATTGAATAAGATATCAAGTCACCCCTCTCTGTCTGTTTGTCTCTCTCTCTCTCTCTCTCTCTCTCTCTCTCTCTCTCTCTCTCCTCTTTCACGCATTCATATTAGTAACAACAGAAATGCCACCATACGACAAAATACCAATACCATAAAAGAAAATAAATTTGCGATTTTGATAATGTTGATGAAAATAAAAATGACGATGAATATGAGAATGAAGATAAAAATAAAATTAATGAAAACGCTAGTGTTAATCATAAAAATAATTTTAAAAAACCTTCTTCATCTGTCTTCATCTTCTTCTCAGCAATGAAAGCCATCTCCTCCGTGGGCTCCAGTTTCTTCCCGTTGTCTTCAACCTGAATCCCTTTGGTATCCTCAGTTTCCTCGTCTTTGTCGCCGTCGTTATCAACATCGTCTTCTTCTTCGTTGTCGTCGCCATCATCATCATCGGGCTTGCGCTCATCCATTTCGTAGTCCTCGAGGTCTTCATCGTCCAAATAATCGTCTTCGTCGACGCGGCTGTCGTCTAGGTCAAAGTCGTCATAGCGCTGTTGCTTCTGCCGTTGCATCTCCTTGTGGCGCAGGCTTCTCGCGACCCGATAGGCGACCGGAGGTGGGTGGTACTGGTACAGCCCGGGCACGTAGTCCACCGGCGCGTAAAAGCCGGAGATGTCCGGGGGCGTGCCGATAAGACGGCGCCGCAGGATATCCTCCTCGCCCTCGTAAGGTTCCAATTCGTTGATCTCATCGAAATCGCCGTCATAATAATCCGGATCGCCGCCAAAGAGCAGACCGGCGTCGTAAGGCATCTCCCTCTTTCCGATGATGCGCCCTTTGTTTGTGTTAGAGCCATGTCGCTCAGGCAGTCTCGGGGAAGCAGACGGCTTGGCTTTAGTCAAGGCACCTGTAGAATCCAATCCTGGTTGTGAAGGCTTTAAGGTTGGGGTTGGGGCCGTCCGCTTGAATCTTGCGCCAGGGCCAAACATTTTTTCAAGCTCTTTTTTCGCGACCCTCTTTCTATACATATTGATTTCATATTTCCCGAGAGCGTGTTTTTCACGCGCAGCTTCACTCTTCTTAGCAAGGATGGAAACTGCTTTCTGTTTGCCCGAAGAGGATTTCAAACGCTTCCTAGACGAAGGGGCATGGTGCCTTCTCTTCTTCATATTAGAATGTTTTGGCGGCAATAAGGCCGGGCCCCGTTTGAGTTCCTCAACGCCTCCGCTTGCACGTCGACGCCTCCTAGCCCCGTGCGACAGGCTCTCCACAGCGGCGCTGGTGTAGACCAGGGGCTCGTCCTCCGGATTCTCCTCGGTGCGCTCTAAGACCTTCTTGAGCACGTCGGAGGCGGCGGCAATCTTGGAGTCCTCCCGCTGGAGGTTTCTGTTGGCGGCGTACTCCGCCTGCGACATGGGGAACCTGGCGAGGAGGTCTTTCATCTGCCTCTCCAGCTCGTACTCCTCGTCCGTCACAGGATCTTTCTCCGGCGTGATGCCCGTCTTCGTTTTGCTCTCCTCCTTCTCCTTCCCGACCAGCCAGTTAGCCCAGTTCAAATCCCGCCGCTTTCTGGACCTTCTAAGATGACGCGCCTGCCTGTCCAACGCGCGGCGGAGAAGACGCTTGCGCAACAAATAAATGGACCAAGGGTCTGGTTGTCCTGATATTGAATCCAGGTACGAAAGAATAGGCATGTCCGTGTTGTCGTAGCCACCTGCAGAGTTAATCATTGGCTGCAAACTCTCGGCATTGAGCGTGAAATCTTGTTCAGGTAAGTTTGAGGTGTGCTTAAGATTGATAAAGCTCTTTTCAGTTGGAGGATTTTTTCTTTCAAAATCTAATCCAAGTTTACGCTCTATGATATCAGCCTTTTTGGTGAGCTGCGCCAGCATATTGTTTATTTCGTTAAAAGCGACGCGAGGCGGCCTATCAACGGCCTGACTATCGTCATCGAAGTCAGCGCCATCACTCGTGAGAAATATGCCACTGTCTGCATTTGGATTCTGATTTCTAGGTTCAAGATGCGATTGAAATGTTTGAAGAGGTGTCCCAGATCCTTTTAAACGCAAGAAATTTGGATCATCATAGTAATTATTGTCATTAATAAATGGTATACGTCGTAATAAGTGCTTGAAAAATTTTCTCGAGCGCAGTTTAAAAGCTTGCGTAGGTCGACTTAACAAGTTTTCCCTCTCTCTCAAATTGAATATTCCTAGTGGGCCACTCTTTTTACTTGCCTCATGCGAAATGTCGTCCATTGGGATTTTTTTACTGAACATATTTTTAGTGGCAAGTATATCACCATTGTCCGAAGACTCGTTTTCCGTGTTTACTCCTTTTGTTAGTTTTCTAAGGATATCTTTGAGGCGTTGAATTGCGTGCTCTGTTATAGCGCCCACCTGTTTGTGAACATCAACATCCTGCAACCAAACAGCTTTCCTCAAGAGGTCCAACGGGGTTCAAATTTCCATCCCGGCTGTCAGAATCGGTAAGGGGCCCATCTTGTCTGAAACGCTTGCGTGGAAAACGTGCATTAAAAGGAGGCAGGTGAAGGGAAACCCCTTTATGCCTTTTTGGAGGGATAATTTCTGATGTAGGGTGCGTCAGATAGACCGGGAAGAACAGATTGTAAAAAGATTTCCTCCTGCGGTTGTGGAATTTCTGTCTGAAAACTATCTTTGACAACAACTTCTTCGTTTGTGAAATTGAGAGCAGTCCCATTGTTAGTAATTTCGTTATGAGTTTTGTTACTGTTTTCAACACTCGAATTGAAGTTCAGTTTTGTTGTTGCAGCTGTAGTGAAATTTTGCTTATCGTACGCAGAAATATTTTCCATCCCTTTTATTAAAGGAACTAATTCGGAACTTTGATTGCCGGGTATCTTCTGTTTTCTTAGCGAAGATATATTTTGCAAATGAGATGGAGAAAGTGTCCTTATTTCAAAACTACCGTCTGTTAAGTTTGGAATGCCCATTGGGTCAGTACTTTCATTGTTAGTGTCGGAAAGGTTGCGGTGTGACTCCAGATTCGATTCCAGTGAGCGCCGGAGTCTTTGAAGTCGTTTTGCTCTGCCACCACTAGAGTGAGTGTGTTTACGCCGTAGATCATGCTCTATCAAGGATTCGATGTCGTCCACTTTATGCTCCAGTCTATCTATGGTTTTTATCAAGCGTCCTCTATGTCTTTTTTTAACTACCGGTATTCTTTTCACTTTTTTGATAACGACAGTCTTATTTTTATCTTTTCCCCCGTCCATCAAACGTTTGATGGGAGACTTAGATGATTGAAGTTTCAGGACATTGGATAACTTTATAGGGTGCGGCGTTTCCTCCGTGCTACCCTCTAGTTCCCGACGTAGTTCTGCCCTTTTCTTCTGTAAGATTTCCTTTTCCTTTTCTATTTTCCGTTCCTGCGCCTTGTACCACTTTTTCCTTTTCTTCTGTGCCCATTCTTGAAGCGTCGTGCGACCTGCGCCCTTGTGATGCCTGTTATGAGACTTTCTGTGGAGAGGAGCCCTCCCCCCCGGCGTGTCTTTCCCTACTGGAACCTTCTCGGCTACTGGTGGGTTCGACGCAATTGCTGGCTCTTTGACCTCAGCGGCCATTTTGGTCATTTCAGGCACTTCTCCGACTGTTGTCGGAAACACACCTTGTTCATTGTAACTTTCTACCTCGGGGCCCAAACTGGTGATACTCACGTCGCGTTCATCAATCGGAACAGCCTCAAAATCAGCTTTTCCTTCGAGTTCCTCTCCGATTTCATCCCCAGCAAGTTGGGTGGCTTCATACGGAAAGTCTCCATCCACATCCCCATCATCTCCTCCTTCAGCACCATCGCCTTCATCTGGAAAAACATCGTTAGCACTAACATGGATATCAGCCACATCACCTTCATCATTACCAACACCGGCGCCTGCTTTAAAATCATCATTTTGGACGGCATCATTTTCGACATCTGCATTTACGGCATTATCAAAATCATCGTTGCCTACCAAGCTGTCCACAGGCGTGTCAGCACCGTCTGCCTCAGTGCCGTCTGTTTGTCGAGACACGCGGCTCAACACTTCGTCCCTACCGCCTGGCTCCAGGGACAAACTTCCTTTTTCGGTATTACCGACCGCCTGAGCCGTGTCACTCGCAAACCTTTTACTTGTTCTGCCATTCAAATCTGTGATATGTTTCGCTTCCTCTAGAAAATTGCCTGACTGACTGTTAAAAATATCACCGTGTTCAATCTCGTTTTCTACTATGTCGATTCCGTATGGTGTTTTGTGATCCGATTGATTTTGTTGAACTCCGCCCGAGTCTATGCGACTCTGTCCCTTTCTACTCAGGCTGCTAGAAACTCCTAGCTCAGCTTTGGGCGGGGGCCTCAACTGATTGGTGTCATCGACAGTCACCAAACCTTCCATGTCTATATTGTGTTTATTCTCAGTAAGCTTCTTTACGATATCTTCTTTGTCCCCATTAGGGACATTAGCATCCTTTGACGTATCAGAATTTTCTGCATCGGACGTAACCAAACTGAGGGACGGAGCTTCTCGGTGTTTTTTACTTCGTCTACTTATTCCCTTCGATCTCTTGGTTCTTCCTACAGGTTTCCCTCCATTTCCTCTTTCAAATGCTAAATCATAATTAATCGGACCTGAAGCAACCCTGTTTTCTCCAGCCGAACCCACGCGCCTGTCACTGAATGCTTCTCTTTCCGGGATTATATTATGCTCGCTTCTTCTTATGCTCCCTCTTCTCACCCTATCAGATTCACTAAATTCTTCTTCATCTTTTAATTCAGTTCTTTGACCATTATCCAAATCATTCAAAACGTTCTCAGGCTGTTTTCCGGAGCCAAAGGTTCCTTTGGTGAAAACCCATCTTTTTCCAAGCTTATGTTTTCTTCTTCTTCTCCTACTTCTTCTCTTTACTCTCTCAACGGAACTTTCTTTAAGATCTCCCAAATGTTTCTCCACTTCAAGGGGAGGATTCTCTTTAGAACTTTCATTTGCCTGCAGCTCTACTCGCCCCAGATTCTCCGTGTCGCTTACGAGCTCATCCATGGGCGACCGACCGTCCTGACTTCCGGTGTCTGCTAGACTGCGCCTTCTGCGCAGGTCCGGCTGCGTCTCGTCCATGGACGACCGACCTGTCGCTGACTTCCGGTGTCTGCTAGACTGCGCCTTCTGCGCAGGTCCGGCTGGGTCTCGTCCAGGGGTACGGGCATGGTGAGTCGCCACTGGACGCCCGGGCCAGGCTGCATGTTCTTCAGCATCTCCCTGGTGTGCACGATGCCCTGGGGGTCGTCTGTGTCCTTCTCCAGACCAGGGCCTGCCTCAGGGGCTGACAAACAGTGAACAGAAGTATAGGGTGGGTAAGTTTATCCAGAGTTATGTAACTTAATGGGAGACATGCCTGCGGAAAAGGCTGGCAAAGATTGGAGGAAAAACAAAAATATTAGAAATGTGACTTAACCAAGAATTATATAACTTTATTGGAATCATAAGCTGTGGGTGGTTGGGGTAATATAAGAATGTGAATTAACAATGAGTTATATAATGCTGTTGGAAGCCATAAGAGTGTGTGTGTGTGTTTCCGGGAAGGGGGGGGGTATGAGAATGAGAATTAACTAAGAGTTATGTTACTTTGTTGGAAGCTATAAGCTCTGCGTGCGTGGGTGGAAGAATATAAGAATGTGAGTTAACCAAGTGGTATGTAACTTTGTTGGAAGCCATACGCTCTGGGTGGTTGTGTGTGTGTGTGTGTGTGTGGATATAAAAATGTGAGTTAACCAAAGGTTATTTAACTTTGTTAAGAACCATAAGCTCGGGGGAGGGTGGGGGTATAATAATATGAGTTAACCAAGACTTATGTAACCTTGTTGGAAGACAAGAGGTCTGATGTCCTTCTCCAGAGCAGGGTCTGCGTTAGGAGTCGGTAAAACTGGGAGAAAAGTGTAGAAATTGTAAGTTTACAAGGAGTTATGTAACTACGTTAGAGCCATAAGCTCTCGGTGTGTGTTTATGTGTGTGTGTGGACATAAGAATGCGAGTTAACCAACGGTTATTTAACTTTTTTGGAAGTCATAAGCTCTGGGTGGATGAGGGGATATAAGAATGCGAGTTAACCAAGAGTTATCTAACTTTGTTGGAAGCCATAGACCATTTAGATAGATTCAATTAGTGTCATCTCACATTGCTATGGATAGTCAGATATCTTAGTCAGCCTGTAAATAGAATTCCCCGGGAAATCTAGGGCGTGTAAAATTTATCAATATTAAAAAAAAAATATATTTTTCTATCAAACATCAGGAAAACTTAAGAAAACACAGCATAACAGATTTTATCGCAATGGATACATTCTTAGTACGTTTCGGCCCAATTGATACCTTTTGCTATATATTATTTTATTGAAATCTAAATCGAATTATCCCTAGCCAGGTATTAAACTAATTATGAACATTTCTAACTAGGACTAGCTTTTTGCCGCTGATTTACCAAGAAAAGTGCAAAGGGATTACATTGAGCGTAGATCTATGGAGTAAAGAATGAAGCGTTTTAGATTATATTTAAAGTTTCCGCTTCCACCACACATGCAAAAAAATAGGGAAATGGGAGAGACAGGGTGGTGATCCGAACCTCTATTTTTATAAGAGGGAGGGAGCGAGAGAGAGAGAGAGAGAGAGAGGAGAGAGAGATGGTGAAGAGAGAGAGAGAAGAGAGAGAGAGAAAGAGAGAGAGAGAGAGAGGAGAGAGAGAGAGAGAGAGAGAGAGAGAGAGAGAGAGAGAGAGAGAGAGAGAGACAGAGAGAGAGAGAGAGAGAGAGAGAGAGAGGAGAAAAGAAAAGGTTTAGGGGGGGAGACGAAAGAGATGAGAAACATACTAGAATGAGAGCGAGAGAGTGTGATGGGAGTAAGATAGATAGAGAGATGGAGCCATAAACATAAATGAGCAGATAAAATAATGGCGAGCAATGATCTCCAACGCCACATGCGACATGGACACCGAATAGACAAGACACCATCATGCGGTGTAAAGTAAGTGGGGAACATGAAAGCAGACTGCACCGTTGCTCTTCTCCCATTACCAGAGGGCTTGGGTGTTCCATCTTTCTTCTCGGCTGGCGCCTCTTCTGCAGGAACTTCCACAACCACCACCTCAGTGGGCGTCGAGTCACCCACAGCGGGGAACTCTTTGTTGTCCTTACACGAGGCCATCTGTGGAAAAAAATAATGATAACAGTCATGATGATGATGATGATGATGATGATGATGATGATGATGATGATGATGATGATGATGATGATGATGATGATGATGATGATGATGATGATGATGATGATGATGATGATGATGATGATGATGATAATGATGATGATGATGATGATGATGACGATGGGTCAGAGAACGCAACGCCATCAAGATTTTGTTGCGTCTCCTATTTTATTATCTGCTTTGAATTTTCTGTGAATGTAGCGACTGGACGTCTAAAGTCATCAATTAGGCTATTAATACAGGCTTTGCCGTGTACAGGCAGATTATAATATCTAACAATTGTTACCCACAAGACAGTGCGCGGATACCAGGACTCCTTTCTCAACTTGTCACATCACACTGACACCGACCCAACCAATAAAGGGCGAAATCCAACAAACAAATTTGCCTTTTGTAGGTTTTATCGGCAGATTACCCGATCTACCACTTTCGGCAGTTCGCCCCCTCCCCCCCGCCCCTCACCCTTAACAGAAAAATCAACAAGTTATATTTTTAGAAACAGACCACATAGCGCAGTCTCTGACAACAGAATGCGCGCTTGTGAGGTACAATGTAGGGAGTGTGATTCCAAGTCAAGTTTGTTGGAAGACACGGCCAGAAACACTCATATAATAGATATAGCAACAACAAGAATTTTGACAAAAACACTAACATGGCAGAATTACGACAGAAACGCAATAGATTCTAGATCTCAATCTATAATAAAATTAATAATGCATCCGCCAAATCAACGACAAGATCTAGAACTCTAGATCTAGATATCACTTACCTTGATAAGTAAACAAGATGTAATTATCAGAAACATTGCATAAGTAGCCTTTGGCAATGATACTTTATCAGGGTGACGCATTTTATCCATCCGTACTGTAATAAAAACCTGGATCTTAATCAAGAATCTAGATCTAGATCTAACTAAGGGTGAATCTAAGATCTAAGATCTATTCTTAGCCTGTCCCGGAGTGTTTTGAGATCTAGATTAGTGACTTGAGCGTTTGGCCTTGAAAACTATCATGTTGTAATTTCATCAGGCCCAAATACCCCTAGATATACATCTAGATAATAGTCCTGGCTCTATTAATTTTATCCTTAACTATTTGTTCAATGTGAGAATCAGCACAAGAGTAATTGGAATCAGTTTTATTTCTTTGTAGAAAATCATTGTAGTATAAAACCAAGCGTCAAAAGACTCCAAGGAAACCATTTTTGTTTTTAAATTGTGTTACCGTTTTAGTTTGATGCGAAAGAGAGCAAAGTCGTGTTTTCCCATTAAACAACAAACTAAAAAGAAAGCTTATTCTCACTATTTTACAGCTTGTAATAACTACATTTATTCATATGTATAATAAGCTCTCAATAATCTATGTATGTATGTATGTATGTATGTATGTATGTATGTATGTATGTATGTATGTATGTATGTATGTATCTATCTATCTATTTGTCTATTTATCTATCTATCTATCTATCTATCTATCTATCTATCTATCTATCTATCTATCTATCTATCTATCCATTTATCTATCTATCTATCTGTCTATCTATCTATCTATCTATCTATCTATCTATCTATCTATCTATCTATCTATCTATCTATCTATCTATCTATCTATCTATCTATCTATCTATCTATCTATCTATCAACCAAGAAGACCTTGTTATAAAGCTCCCACGATTTAGCATTTAAGTGAGCTGTCCAAATTAAACATCCAAATAACCCAGCTCTAGCAAGACTGTTGAGCACTATTGAGGGCAATGACTCTCGATCTAGACCTGAACCCAAGATACAATACCAATCAACCATTAGAAAAAACCAATTTCGGGTAGTCCAAAAAATATACCAATATGCAATGAGAAACAGTATACATGTGGTTAAGTTCTAATAAACAAAACTGAGAAATTCGCCACTAACATAAGATGGAAAACATTCTTCTTCCTAAACCCTAACTTAAAAACACCAGATAAGGAGACCTATGGATTCAACTTAACAAAACCAGCACCTTTCATCCCAGAACTGAAAGACTTTAAAGACGGACTAGCCTCTATAACTGAGAACTTAAAATTCAGAAAGAGCAACATCAACTCACACGAAAAGGCTAAAAACGACATACGAAAGATAACAACATTTTGATTGCTGCTGATAAAACGAACAACTATTACAAATTACAGACCTAACGAAACGAAATTCTGTTTACAAAAAACATATTTAGAGAAGTTCTCCTCTTCCTATCCCTTTTTTTCTAGTTCTATATATTATTGTATTCGTTTCAAACTTGGACATGCGACCAAATCCAAACCCCTCCACCCTAAAATCCTAATTTTTACGGTAAAATTACAAATGGGTCAGAGAATTTTAGAGTCATAAAACTATTAAGATCAAACGCCCAATCAAATTTTTTTTACGAAAATTAACGAACTAATAAAACTAAAAATGTATAAAAAAACAAACAAACGAACAGGCACAACAATAACTGCTTCCTCCCCTTCCTTGAACAACAATCAAATCGAAAAAGCTATAAATATTTATTCTTTTTTTTTTCTAAGTGCGTGCGAAAATTTTAATGCACACAGTGCACCATTTTCTTAGAACGCTTGGTTAATTAATTATTCTGATTATAAATTATTGAGCCTACTTTAATTTGATACAACCTCTTCAAGCAAACATATTAAGTTCCTAAAGTTAGATACACAATTTTGAGTTCAGCACAGTTCAAATTTAGCTGAAATACTTTTTTGTCCATCCTACAATCCTCACGAATTTCGCTAGTTATTATTTTAATTGTCTTGGTCTCAAACTTAGACATGCGATCAAATCCAAACCGCTCCACCCTAAAATCCCAAAATTTTCCGACATAGTTAACCATTAGATTGGCAAGGATATAACCTACTAGGTCTAGGCCTATCTGGATGAAGATCTGGATCTAAATCGACATAATAGTAATGTTTTTTTCTTTCTTTTTGGGAATTTAATTCTCACTTTCATGCCCGATCCCGAATGACTCTCAATGTAGTCATAGTTCAAAGAACGGAACCTCAACTTGTTAGTAATAGTTTTTCTTCAACTTTGATTTCGCTGCGCAATTAAATGAACCTAACAACACTTCGAATGATGCTACGTCATATCATCATTCTGAAAGTGAATGAAACAACAAATAAACAACAAACTCTGTTGACTTTGATCGTACAGATCGTTCATTGTCCAACGCAACTTTTGGTGACATTTTTTTTGTTGAAAAATGGTAATAAATTCGATAGGACCATTGTGCTATAAGAGAGAAAATACAAGCCTTTACCTTGAAATTGCAAAATAGGAGGACATTATAACTTTTGAAACTGAATAATAACGATATAGATCTAGATCTAGACCTCAATGGTTTTACAATAAAATACATCTATCACAAAGAATCTAAGTTCGTTTTCAAAATGATAGATTTTATTTCACAATTAAAATAGTACCTTGGACCTTAAAAAGTCTGCGCGGAGAAAAGGTCGATGTAAAAAAGAATCAAGTCGTGAGAATTATTCTGACTTTTGTAATTCCGTAGTCTCTAAGCGGAACTTCATACAATACAGCGCCATGGCTGTTTTCAGAAATGCATCCACATCAAATTGGTTGAAATGCCATTTTCGACCCGAAAAGTCAATATTTAAATTGCAGTACGTAAAAAATACCACCTCAAATCCCAACTTATTAAATACCCTCCAAGACCAACAAGCGTGCCTGAAAATTCCGAGACGGTTTCTGAACCTACGTACCCAACAGACAACTGCACCAGATAAACGACAAGCACTTCTGACTTTCAACTATAGCTCCAAGCGCAACATTATGCAAAGAGCCTCGAAACACGCCCATAAAAGTTTAGGGGCGTGGTCGAGTGACCTTCACCCCAGCGCTTGTTATTGGGGTCAGCGCCGAAGCGCCAGTAAGTCCGCCCATATTTCCCCCGATGACGATGCAAACCTTCCTTTGAGCAAAAATGTAGGGATGTTCTTCGACAAGGCAGCAGCGCTACTGGAAGCGAAAGTCGTGGAACAATACAAGTAAGCTTTACCCTTAGATTGGTTGTATTTCTTTGACCATCTTTAACTGCACCAAATTATGTACTGGTATAATAATTATTACGGTCAGAGTCAGAAACAATTCCTACTCGGGAATGACTACAATTGTAGACACTGCCTGAGGGTGAACGGTTTCCGGGTTTGTCAGGGGCCACGAGAAAGATTTGATTGTTTACTTGTTCAGCTTTTTAGCGTTCAATACTAGCAATTAACAATGCGGGTTCACCAAGAGCAAGAGCTGCGAACCATACAAGACTTTGGATTCAAATTGGCTCATGAAACAAGAGGCGGGAGTACTACCAAACGCTGCGGCTTATTCTATTCTGTACAGAGATTATTTTAAAGGGCGCAGGCGACATTTTGTAAGATCTTCTTGAAGGTGGCACTTTGACGTTTCTGCTCGTTGAACACCTCTCGTGTTTGGGAAATCTCCTTCTTTATTAGGCTATCCATTGAACGGGTCCCATAGGTATGACACTGATTCAACCATTAGGAAGAAAGGCGACAAGATCGTGGTTCGAACCCGTAAGCACCCAATTAGACGTCGCATGCTCTAATGTTTGAGATATAGGACGACATTTTTACTTTCCACAAGAAATAGGAAGAATAAAGTGTGTGGTTTTGCTTTCAATCTTCAGACTTGAAGCACGATTTAAGAGATTTATTTCAATTTTTTTTTTCTAGAGGCAGGTCGTGAAAATAACAGTTGTAGGAGAAGGAGTGTTAGAAGTGGCAGTAATAAAAATGGTGCTAGTCACAGTATGCCGAAAAAGAGGAGTCTCAGAAAATGAAGGATGTTTAATAATTTTTGTTGTAAAAAAACGAACGTTTTGTATATGTAAAACCGGGATGTCATTTCTGTTTTGTCTGATTTTTCGCATCCTCTGCTTCTATAACACTAGTTATTTACTATGTAGTAGGAAGTCAGCTTTTGTTACGATGTATCTGTGCCTTTGCGCCGGGCTGAAATGTATCTAATTACAAATTACAATTACAATTAAATGCAGCTAACTACAAAGTAAAACTTACAGTAATAAAAGAATACTTCTAGAAGAGAAAGAGTAACTTAAACACCAAACCTTAAACACAGAACATTTGTAGAAGAGAAAGAGTTTTACTCACTAGCCATAACTTCAACATTGTCTTTATATTCCTCATCATGACTTTCAGGAAGAAACATATCCAGCCGAGAAGCCTGGATGAAGAGATGAAGTTGATCAAAGGGACGCTAGCCGTGATCAAGCCCTGCTCGTTCATCATCTCCATGTCGTTCCCCCTGCGGCGCGACAACGGCACCATAGAGGTGATCAGGGCCTACCGCGCCCAGCACAAACAGCACCGGGTGCCCAGCAAGGGCGGGATACGATACAGGTGACCTACATACGTCTGCACAGCTTGCCCCAGCTTACCCCAATCGCATTGGCTCAGGTGGTAAAGTGTTGGTCTCCCAATGGAGAGGTCTGCGGTTCGAAATCCACGACCGTTAAAAAACAATTAATGTGTTTGTCCTAGTTCGTCTCCTACTGGATGGGGCGGTGTCAGTATTATGTGACCGGCTGAGACAGGAGTCCAGATCTCCCTGCCCTGTCTCGTGTATGGCTGCATGCACAATTATCAGACGTTGGTCCTGGCGCCATCTACAATAGGACCAAAATAGTGCAGACGATGGCCGCTAAGCAAGCAACTATACTGCCCTGTTGAGCCCCGAACAAAGTAATCTTTGGTCACAGAAAGCGAAGCTGTACCCTAATCTAACGTCTCCTAGATCTTATTGTAGTCCTATACGGCGAAAAAACCCAATCCTGGGATACCCGGGGCATGGTAGATTAGAGATCCAACCAGTAAATAACAAACGAACGCAAAACACAAACACACACACACAAAACGCGACTATCAAAGTGGGTCTCGAACCAGGCATCTGTGCATTTTTCATTTGAACGAAACAAACTCTGCGCTACCAAGGCAATCTAATAATAATAATCTGATTATAATGGAGCTAGTGCCAAAATAGTTAAATCCCAAATTCTTTAAAACCGCACACAAATCTCTATTCAATTCATTGGTAAATAACTTGAATATAGTGGGAAGAACAGCATCGGGGCCTAGGGACTTTTCCAGCTTTCATTTTCTTTAGATTTTATAGGACCTCGTTTTATGATATTTGTATCATATTACTTGATCTTTAATTGCTCTTTTTGCATATAAAAGATTATGTCTATTATGTCTTTCACTTCTAAAATCCTGACAATCAAATCTGGCGGAAAACTTATTAAGATCATCTTGCTACTTTTTGTCACCCTCTAGACTCTTGTTTCCTTTCCTCTTACATCCACCCATCAAGTCCATGCCCTCTCAAACCCGCTTCATAGTATTGAACTCGAAAAACTTTTCAATTTTGTTTTTATACATTTTTCCTTGCCCTATTACAGCTTTAGGATTTTTTTGTGCTGTTAACATGCGTTTTCTGTTTTTACTCTTTACAGCCTGCTTCTTATTGTGAAATGCTTCTTTGATTTCACGTATAACCCAAAGTTTGTTATCGGGACAGATCTGTATCTATTTGTTAGGCACAATTGAGTCTACCCAAAATTTAATATAGCAGCAGGCGGTGTCA
>RQTK01000722.1:0-26103 GCA_003991915.1 Elysia chlorotica
GCACAGAGGGGGGGTGACAGGAGTGTCAGCTGATGGAAGACAATCAAGCAATTAGGAGACCAATTCAAAGAGATTTTAAAGCCACCAATTTAGAATGTGAGATGTGCGTGCGTCGGGGGGTCCAACAATTTTATGTGCTGCCACACACGAGACAGGGCGGGGATACCATGACTCCTATCTCAGCCAGTCACATTAAACTGACACCGACCCAACCAGCAGGGAGCGCAATCGCCAGGGCTTGAACCCAGACCTTTTGCGTTGGTTTAACGTCCAACAATTTTATGTGCTGCCACACACGAGACAGGGCGGGGATACCATGACTCCTGTCTCAGCCAGTCACATTAAACTGACACCGACCCAACCAGCAGAAAGCGCAATCGCCAGGGCTTGAACCCTGACCTTTTGCGTTGGAAGCCGATGTTCTACCCCAGGGCCACCGAGACCCCCTGTAGGGAAAGAAGAGGCAAAGGGACAGTTGTAGGTAGATGGGTGATTCTAGGTACACAAGTTGAAATGTAATACAGGTGGGGTGTTGGCAGTCTGACCATGCATCAAACAGGCTAGTGAAGTTGTAATCTAGATCTATCATCTAGTTTGTTGGAGTGTTCATTATACGTTCAATAAGTTTCCCAAAGAGATGGACGGAAAAGAAAATTGGGAAAAGCTGCACATGAGTTCTGTGACATCAAAGATCTGATCCTTGGACCATCTGCTAGTCAGATTATAGTCAGTGCTACTAGTACTAGACTAGTTAGATATAGATCCAAGCCCCTAGACGGATCTTCAATATATATGACAATATTATAATATGATGAGTGTACATGTAGATCTAGACATAAATGTTTTGCTTTCGGTGGGATGGTACTCGATACTCTTAATGATCTAGATCTTAACTACTCACGTTGCATTGCTTGACGAGTTCATACCGCTTCGTCAGGAAAGTTGCTGGATGTGATAAATAACCAAATAAAAGGTCTAAAAATTTAGATCTTTCCTATTAACTGCGACCGTTGTCAAATCTAATTAGTAGATCAAGTTCCCCTTCCTATTGGTGGTTAAAACAGTATCGTCTCAGTGTGAGACTGCAGGTGTTTCTTTTTCAGTCCTGAGGCAGATTCTTAGAAATAAGTCGTGATTGATATCGTAGAGTTATTAAAACACGCTGAGACCAGGTTGATAACACTCTAACACTGTGTTCAAAGAGTGGCATAGGCGTTGAGCACACTCAAAACCGAAAACGGATAAATTCTTCATGCGCATGACTGAAAAGCATGCAATGGACATTTCCAGAAATGAAGGGAAACGATTCAATTCACAAAAATCTGATGTTGTTTGAATATATATATACATGCTACATTTGATTCATGGGATCTGGAAATTTAATTAAACATGCTGTTATATAAAATATGAAATTAATTTAAAAGATAATAATCAACGGGCATAAAATTACTTTTGATTTGAATCTTTTTTTTCCGTCCAGCATTTTAAGTAGCCAACGGTCATTAAGTTTAGGAATTGCTTAGAAAACAAAATAGTGCCGATATGGGAAGTTCGAAACACGGGCCATCTAGACCTTTTTTACCTACCGATGTGGTTTTTTAGATTGCGGTGCTGCGTTCCAAGCATATATGCCTATTTTAAATAAATAAACTTCCAACAGTCTATGTACATAATTATTTCAACAGTCGTAAAACGGATATGGCATATTTCAAGCCTCGTGACGACGAAATGATCGAAAAAAAATTTCTTATGAGAAGCAGGCTTAGTAGAATCAGACACCACAAGAAAAGTTTGCTGGTCATGCACAGAAATAATATAGAACATACTTTTCAACTGGTAAATATAAAAAAAGAGATCGAAAGGCAGACGAAGAGAAAAGATCTGCGGCGGGCTAGGAAGATGCATCGGTGGATCGGTGGAAGCAAAAAGATCCACCTGATCGTGAAATGCGAGAACATGGCCAACCGGAACGGTTTCGTCTTTGTTTTGGTTTGGTTTTTCTTTTTTTGTTTTGTTTTTGTTTTGTTTTGTTTTTGTTTTTTTTGTGTTTTGTTTCCGTTTCACTCCTTCTCGATAGGGAAAGGATCCGTTATCGGATGTTATTGAGTACCGGCACTCTCGTGGTGCTGAAACAGACAAATTGTATGTTCAGTTTAGGTTTCTCCGAACGGACTGAGGTTGAAAATTTCCACTTAACGATGAGCAGGTATTTTCGCTTCATCTTCATTTTTGTCATTATATTTTAACGAGTGTACACTACTTTTCATTAAGTAGCTGTTCCGCTTTTTTTTTCTCCCCTGACAATTGTCGTTTTAGGACATTATTTTACTATGAATATGTAGGCAGGCGAACTTACTAAATGCATTTATTTTTATTATAATTTGCCTCAACATCCTCCATTTCACACGTATCTATCTTCGTATTGGATCGCAAAAAAGTAAGGTTGCGTCAGTCTGATCTTTTCTGATCAAAGTTGAAACTGTACACTTTGCGTTAACTTTGATTATGTCATTGAATGAGCATGAACATATTGGTTCGTTTGTGTGTGTGTGTGTGTGTGTGTGTGTTTGTTTTCTTTTTTACTTTGTGATGTAGGAACTTTTTTGAAAGTGATTCCTTGTGAAGTTGTCACTTTCGTGTCTTTTTTTAATTTATTATTATTACTCTGTAATAGTTAAATGTCCCTGAGGGCAATTCTGTGAAATGAGTTTTTCATGGGAAAATAGTCCTCTGTTACGAATGTCGGTATTGCTGTGAAGTTTCGTTTAGTTTAAACCTCTTGATTCCTTGTGGAACATAGGGCCGCAGCAACTACCTTCCACCTGACTCGGTTTTGGCTGATCCTCTTCAGCTCGGCCCATATGGTACCGGCAGCTTTTATTTACGTCGGTGCTTCTCCGTCAAGTCTGCTTTTCCTTGGGGATTCTACTCCAGGACTTGGCTTGTGATGTTCGATACAGACTTTCGGAGTGTGTGGTCTATCCAACCCCATTTACGCTTTTTGATCTCTGTCTAGATGGGGGTTTACTTCGTTCTGTCCCACAGTTCTTTATTGAGGCAACTTCAGGCCACCTAGCGTTGAGGGTGTTTCTGAGGCATCTGTTGGTGAAGGATTGTAGTTTTGTACTGCTAGTCTTGGTCATATGCCATGTTTCAAAGCCATAGAGAAGGACCAACTTTACGTTAGTATTGAAGATCCGGATCTTGTTTTGGGCTGATAGTGCTCTAGACCTCCAGATTGGTTTAAGGGTAATGTAGGCGTATCTGGCATTGTTGATTCGGCATCTGATGTCTTCGTATGTGCCCCCGTCTTTGCTAACAACACTACCAAGATAGAAAAAGTTTTTAAACTCCTCAATGTTTTCGTCATGTAGTCGCAATGCATTGGCCTGTTTGTTGTTGATTCACATAGCTTCAGCCTTTCTGATGTTTATCTGGAGTCCAGTTTTCCCGGCTTCTTCTGCCAGAAGATAGAGCTTCTTTTGTACGTCCTGTTGCTTTTGGGAGAGAAGACTGTTGCCGTCTGCAGACTCAAGATCCTCCATCTGCTTCATGAAGGTCCACTGGATACCTGTCCTTCGACCTGTTACAGACTGTCTCATAACACAGTCCACCATCATCAGGAAGATCGTTGAGGAGAGCAAGCAACCCTGTTCAGTTCTTCACATACCTGTGCAATTTTTTCGGTCTCATACAGGGTTCTGGTGTTCCAGGTCCCTATCCTGGTCTTGGGTCGCCAGAAAAGTTATCGGCGCACCGGCTTCCCCAAGGCTTTCACCGGTGCATTTCATGAGCTCTACAAGAGAATAATCTCATCAACCAAGCTGGTTTAGTGTATATTTGTTGCGATTTCTGTAATAGTAATTTTTTTTTTACAAGACGGGGTTGTTAACCTCATGCCCAACCCTCAACCTGGAGGGCCAGTGAGAGCTCTTAGTCTGGCCTCTACCTTTCGATCTGTCTATCTTGAGTGGCCCTACCAGGAAACGAATGTCCAGCTAATATAGCTCTAGGGTCATTGAGACGCGCAAGCCTCCCAAGCAGCAAGGTGTCACTCTTCAGGAAGGTATTGGTGTGAGCCATCGGTTTATTTTTATAATTATTTCATTGCTGTTATTTTCCTCGCCTCAAATTTTATTTGTTTTAGGCCAACTGTATCTTTCTGTCAGTGTATCTCACATGTTTCTATTAATAGCAATCTGTGGTGTATCTTTATCGTATCTTAATGCCGTTGTATTCTCTCGTGGTCTTTCTCTGTCCACTCTCTTTATTATGTCGCTTTATCGTTGTTAGATTCATCGTGAATGGATATTGTCTTCCATTTTTTTTCGTTCAAGCCATATGGTTCAAGCGCAATCTCGCAGCACTCGTTGATTTCCATTCCAGTCGAATCCACCACGCTCTTGGCCCAACTTATCCGCCTCCTTCCTCTACCTATCGTGCCTTCCACCATACCCTCTACGATCTTGTTCTTCAATGAACTGTGCATTCTCACATGTCCGTAATATTTGATTTTTCTCTCTTCCACTGTTTTCAGGAGCTGTTTTTGATTGATATTTACCATTCTCTCTTTCACTGTTTTGAGGAGCTGTTTTTGCTTGATATTTACCATTCTCTCAAGGTTTGGTTTGTTTTCTTTCCAAGAGGTTCTTGTTATTCTTATATAAATCCACATCCCCAAAGCATCTATTCTTCTTTTCAGTATCCGCAGTTAGAGCATAAGTCTCACACCCATACATAAATATAAGATTTGCTTAGTCTTAGTCTTGTCTGAAGTGACACATTTGAACTTGTAAGGATCTGCTTTAGTTTTGATTAATTTGTTTTTTAGGTGACTTCACTGTTGTTATCATTGTGCTTCGCCTACCGCCTGGAATGAAATTTAGATTTTCTAGGCTGTTTTAGTGGTGTAGTATTTTAATCATGTTCTATGTTCTGTTTATATGCTTTACAATAGACACGTGTTTCATTTCTCTTTATTACGATTGGAGACGTATAGGAAAGAAGATATCCCCTTTGTAATGTTTGCCGCTTTGTTCCAATGGTTACGTGTTACATGCTGATTAGTCATGTAGGGGTTTTCAATTTCAATTTATCAAATCCCTTGGTTTGTATTTGTACTGTCGCCATTTAAGTTTGTGCTCTGGGTTATGTGTAATTAAGTACATAGCTATTGTACTTTCATTCCCACCTCAGGAGTGTAAGAAATTAATTTACTTCTTTGGGTGTTGGGCAGACTTAGTGCTCCGACTTCTCACACATTAATTCTATCAGCGTAAAGTAGCTTGTCGAAGTAATTTTTTTTATATAATCTTGCCCGTGTTTACTAACTGCATTGTAATATATTAATAATTGTATCCCTTGAGAATATTGCCTATATTATGGGGAGTTAGTATATTTTCGTCCTGCTCAGATCATACTGTGGGTGATGATAGATATTATTGAGTCCTAGCCCCTCTTTTTTCTGGCTTTATTTCCCTTGTGGTCAACTATGGACTTATACTTGTTGCCTTTAACGTTGAGTGTCGTAACGTATTATAGGAATAGGATGCTGCGATAAGTGTATTAGGCCTACTGGATACATATTACTGTTGGTATATTCATCATTTCAACCATTGTACTAAATTCACATTTACCTTTGGTTTGGTGCTATTATGAGCGTTGTACTTAATTATTAACTCGTGTGTATATTTTACTTTTTCTTTGTTCTTTGTTTGGTTTCCTATGCCTTTGATTTTGACCCTTTGTTGCCCTCTTTATAATTCTCTTTCCCCCCTCTAACTCTCTCTCTCTCTCTCTCTCTCTCTCTCTCTCTCTCTTTCTTTCTCTCTCTGCCTCCTCTTGGTATGAAGATCACGTTTGTGCCAGTGTTGTTGTCTGCTTGTCGGGGGGCGCGGTGGTCCGGGGGTAGAACATCGGCTTCCGACGCAAAAGGTCCCGAGTCCGAATCCTGGCTGTTGCGTTCCCTACTAGTTGGGTCGGTGTCAGTATAATGTGACCGGCTGAGACAGGAGTCATGGTATTCCCGCACTGTCTCGTGTGTGGCAGCACATAAAATTGTCAGACGTCCGTCTTGGGGTCCGTCCATAACATAGTCTATATTTATAGTGCTGCTTTTGGACGTTAAACCAACCCAACCAACCCCAACCTTGTCTGCTTGTCTCCCTTTGAGCCTCCGAGTAGCATGGCTTATGTAATTGTTATCGCCCTTGTTCTATCTATCTATCTATCTATCTATCTATCTATCTATCTATCTATCTATCTATCTATCTATCTATCTATCTATCTATCTATCTATCTATCTATCTATCTATCTATCTATCTATCTATCTATCTATCTATCTATCTATCTATCTATCTATCCATCTATTAAAGTACTTCTTCGTTTGATATTAGTCACGGTGTGTGGCACCTTTTGAAATTTTATTTTATTATGTTTGTATTTTAGAATTAGTTTCTTGAATGATATCCACGAAAATGTCATTAATGTCAATTAATTGGAAAGTTTTCTAGTGCCAAAGCCATTGGTAAATAACATTTTCTAATAGAGAACTGCCATGCAATTATCACGGCTGGTCATAATTTAGAAGAAGAAGAAGAGGGTGGGGGGAGCAAAGAAATAAAGAGAGATAGGGGGCGGGGTAGAAAAATATTATAATATAATTAATCATAAAAGTCAATGACAAATTACTGTATTTTTAAATAATAATTATAATAACTGTTATAATTATTAATATCATTGTATTATATTAATTATATGAACGGTTTGCCTCATAAAACACTATAAAATTGTTATCGGAATGGATTTTGTATTTATTGTGTTGCCTATTGTGTCTGTTGTCTTTGCTCTATTTCCCACCCAGGCCCATTTATTGTTACAAAAAGAGAAGCATGGGTCTACTAGAACGTTGATTGCCGAATGATTCCTTATCGTATGGCCAGATCAAAACACGGAAGCATTGGGCGAAATAGTAGTACTGGTATCAGTATAATTGACCATCATAATTATGCGTTTTATACGAGCTCAGTTCTTTAAAATGTAAATTTCATAAAATTATGACCAGCCGTGATAATTGCGTTCTCTCTCTCTCTCTCTCTCTCTCTCTCTCTCTCTTCCGCTATCTCTCCATATACACCACTTTTATCTCCCTTTCTCTACCCCCCCCCCCCTTCTTCTTCTCCCTATTCGTATGAGATGATCATTATCATCAGCATCATCATCATAGTCATCACCACCAGTAACAACATCAACAGTAGCAACGCCGCCACCACCACCACCGCTGCCACCACAATAACAACGACAATAACAACAACAATAACAGCAACAAGGGTTTTTGTGACAAAAACAGTTTTGTAGTTTTCAAGGTTATACAAGTTAAACCATACAAGAGAAACTATATTAGACACAAGAGAATCTACATCTTTAAAAAAACTGATTCATGAAGTCCCCCATCATACTAACTTCAAAGTATGTCAGCTAACTCAACCAGTGTGTGCATCATCTTGATGCGACCAAAAGCAGAGGTCCAGGGTTCTTTGTGATCATGGGATACTTCTATATGCTCAGGTTTTGTGGCGTCTCTGCGTGGGCGGATGAAGAGTTCCTTCTCTCGCTTGGAATGTTCGGAAACAGATGGAAACACTCTGTAATTTACATTACTGTTTCTTCTTCGTCTGTTAGCAGTAACAAACTTGCTCGCTTCGAGAATACTTGACCTGCGTCTATCACGTTGCTTTTCTTTTTGCTCAGACAACAAGGAATCGAGCTCTGTACCGATGTCGTCATCGTGCGCCTTGTTGTGAAGATGGGACCCTCCTTCGCTCTCTGAATAAATCTGTGGTCTCCGAAATTCCTCTGTGTCTTCGTTTTTACTCAGTGAAATGATTGACATGGTATTAGAGATTGTTTCCGAGTCAGACAGATGGTGTGATCTTGTTGAAATAGAATGAGCGACTGATGTTAGTGTTCGATCTTGCTCTCGACTTCCTCTTGAGGTAGGCCGAGAAATATCTGGTATTTGGTCTGGAATCTCAGCATCAGAAAGATATCCGTATTTTATAGCATAGTACACAGAATCGTGGGTAGTGGGCCCCGGTGCACCAAAGCCTGTCTTGGCAGCTTGTGCCCGTCTCATTATGGCTACGTTTTCTCGGGGATCTTTTTTAATAAAGCGATCTTTAGATTTCTGGGGTGCAGGGTTTTCAGGAATTCCACTGGTTTTGGCTAGGCGATCCACAAGGGAGAAAAGTTTCTTTGTGTTGTTACTTATTTGTATCTTTATAATGTCGTTGAAAGAGACGCCCTCTTTTTCTTTTTTACGTTTAGAACCTACGGATTCTTCTGTTTTTGGTTTATCAACATTGACTTTCTGGTGAAGTTGGGTGGAAGCAACGAGTGCAGATTTTAATGGAATGCTGGGGAGCGCAGTTTGTGAACTTTCTGTTTGGTTGATACCTTCTTCCTTCTTAATATCGTACGTTCGAGTGCCAGAATATGACGTAGAATCTGGAAAGTCTACAGTAACCGGTAAAGCCTCTTCAGAGCCACAGACAGAAATTTTAGTTTGTTGATCACCATTATCTTTTTTGTCTAAACGCACTTCTTTTGGAGCAGATTTAAAATAAGCACCGTTGCCTCTCATCAACGTCAGCGGTGTTATCTCCCTTATAAACATTCCATTTCTGAAGGATACCACATCGATCGGCGCGTCTTTTTCACGATCCCCTCCTTCCTCATCCGATGAATCAGACACGTCCTCAAAAGCATCATCTTCCAACTCACTGTCGGCAATACTCACATGGATTTGTCTAGATAAAGCTCCGATCTTTCCAGATCCTATCCTGACTGTTCTGCCGACATGCTCCATTACAACAGGACGGCGTTTAATGGTTTCATCATTTGCCTGATTTACTGGGGAATCGCTTCTTATTGGGTTGTCTGCTTGTTGGTGCCCTGTCGTGTATTGTGAGAATGATGGGTCACAACTTCGCGCACTTAATGTCTTAGAATTATCTTCAACCAACAAGGCCTTCTTCTCTGTCAACGGTGCCGACGTCGCGTTTGGTCTAGTCCTTGTCTTATCTGGTAGTGTATGCGCAAAGCCATTGTTGAAAAAAGTATGGCTTGAATCCCTGATTATTTCAGAGGAATCCTTGTTGCTACTGTGGTGAACGATAACCGAGGTTTTGAGATTTTTATGGCATTCACCAGTTGTGGTTTCATGCATAAGCTTATCATTTTCGCCTTGGTGCGACTCTCTCAATTTCCGCCGATATCCACGCATGCACCCACGAAGTCGTTTCTGCTCCTTGCGTAAATGATTTAGTTTGTATTTCATGTCGCGCCTGTAGAGTTTAAAAAAAGGATTTAAGTGACATTAGTGTAACATCTACGCCGAATAACTATACAATGCGTTAAAAAACCAACATAATAGAATTTTTTTTTTTAAAGGAATATGAAGAATTTAAAAATAATACACAATGATCATACTATATTTCACATCATTCTTTATTCAGTGCTAATCATGTTAAATATGATCGGAATGATCTATACGGTCCGGTATGAGGAGGAGCCAAACATAATCCCAATGAATTCGTGACTTTGTGCTTTTAAATATTTTGCTAAAAAGAGATTGATACTGAGACTTTTTTTTTTAAAGATACGAACAGTCTTGTGGCAAAACGAGATAAGTGCCATATTTAACATTTCTGAGAAACCACTACCTCTCCATTTCATCAGAAGCTACACGTGCAGTGTTAACATATCAAAAGGCGGTAAAAAGTTTCGAAAACTACTATCAAAAATATTAATTTTTTTTCTTCAAAAAGTATACGTCAAGAAGGCCAAAAAATTATAATTTCTCAAAATGGTCAAAATAGATATATTTCGTTTTGCCGCGAAACTGTCACTGAGGACACTTTTTTTTCATTGAATCGAATGTTTCATTAAGAAGAACAACCCCCCCCCTCCCCCCCCACACACACGAATTATTCATGTTTTTTTTTTTACTTTGCAGACCCGAGCTTTAAAAGTTACAGCTTTATGGGTAGCTGAATAGATCTATAATCTAGTTTTCTGTTTGATTGAATAGCAGATACAATGTATGTAATACCAAACCAATAAGGCGGTCCGCCCAGCTTATACTTTTATGGAATTATTAGGGGTGCCTATACCTTGTAGTTTATTCATCCACAACATTTTTCAATGAAGAACAATAATCAATGCTTAATAAATTAGTGATCATACTTGATAAATTATCAAAACAGAAGCAATCTGGAGATTCCAAAATTGTGGTATGAAATAAAATTATTAACATTTTTCTCTTAAATCCACTGCTTAAGAGACACGTATTCACTTCGAAATTCAATCTGCAAATCTTAGATTGTTTGAGCGTCAAATTTGGTTTTAGTGGTAACATTTTATTTCTATCAGCATGGTTTGGCATGCTTAAAAACGGAATTGTAATGCCAGACCCAATATAACATTGGAATTTAAGAATGATAGTAATTAAAATTTCATTAATATTTCATTATTATTTCCTTTACAAAAGTGATTTTTTTAAAAATCAGGAACTTTGATTGAATACGGATTTTTAAAAAGAGACAAAGGATTTAGAGGGAAAAAAAGCCTATATGGCTCAATGGTAGAACGCGTCAGTTTTAATCAGCATGTCACTGATATTCGATCCTCAATAGGACCAACTTATTCTCACTGTTTGGATCATGTGATCGGCTGATGTCCTGCTCTGTCTATGTGAGGCAGAAAGTAAAGTTATCGGACTTTAGTATAGGGACCCTTACGTGACGCATCGTTGTTCCTGACGACGGACTTTGAAAAACTAAGAAAAAGAATGAAATCATTACTTACCTGTAAGTGTCTACAGCCCTGCGGTACATGATTTCACCACACGCCACTCGTGTCACGGTGACATTGTTGGACTCGCTCTGGACGCCGTGTGCTCTGGCGTAAACAGATGGATCCATCACTCCTTCCTACAAGTAGTCCAGTAGCTTATTCTTTTCTCCAGGGTTCGGATTCCAGCCGACTGATGGTGACAGGTGAGGCTTTAGAGAGAAAAAAATATAGAGGTCATAATTTAGTACATATTTATGTGTATTTTAGTATGCTTGAGTAGCTGTAAATTGTATTTAAAAATCACACTGGCATTTTAGACGTAAAAGGTCACATTCTTTTCCTTTTAGCTACTATCGATTGTAACATGGCTCGTAATAATAATAGAAAATACACAATAAATACATCTTTAAATGCAATTAATGCATTTATATAATTTTTTTTTTTGGGGGGGGGGGCGTAGGGGAAGAGACACACACAATAAAAACAAAAAACAATAACAACAACAACAACAACAACAACAACAACAACAACAACAACAACAACAACAACAACAACAACAACAACAAAAACAACAACAACAACAACAACAAAAAACAAAGATGCATTGTTTTTTATTGCGTCGTTGCCGCGAACAATTTATTTTGTTTTAATTTATGTAATCGTGTTTTAAAAACTTTATATACGACAATCGCTTTCATAACAAATGCATCAAAATATTTATGTTTCCGTTGAAACACTATATACGTCGATTCAACCTCTATGGTTGGTTGAACAACATTAAAATAAATTCTATTGCATGCCATATATATACACACTACATATTAATCAAAATACATAGAGATATGAAAATTCTTTTGATGTTAAAATGTTGTTTTTTTTTCGTATCAATTTTATATCGAGATTACATTACAGAATATTAAAAACTGTAGTGTATTATTTCTCCTAATTTATTTTATGATATAATCACGTTTGCGTTTTATATCCTGGCATAAAAATCGACAGAAATTCGAAGTCTCAAATTTTAAAAAAGTACTACCATAAGTTTCACAGTACTTAATCTAGCGATTTTACATCTATCACGTTTTGTGGATTTACAGTAGAAGCATATATTTTTATTTAACAAAGAGAGTTAATAATAATCATAAACACAAACCCTCAAAAAGTACAAAATGCAAATGACCCTTGTAACAATTGAATTGTACCATTTCTTTTGGGAGAGGTAGCCTACTTAAAAAAAAGATATTTTGTTATCTTTAATGCCATTTCCTTCGTAAAGAAGTTTTGGAAATTGCATGCAGTAGTGTGTTTGTTTAATACTTTTTATTTAGTGTGTTAAAATCGGAGTTTTAAAAGGGTATTTTTTCGTATTCAGCTTCCATTTAGTTTTACACTCTGACATATGAGTAGCCTCTTTTTCTCTCTCTAAAATGTGAACACCAGGCGACGTCAATTTTACGATTGCCTCTTTGAATTTAGCTAAATGTACCGTAATAAAAACGCTTTGCGCTGTCGAAGCTCGAATCACTTTAAAATATACAAAAATACAAAGACAAAACAATGTTCCCTCACACACATGTAATACATTATTGAAAAGCGTTCAGCCCCAATGGTTGAATACTTGAAAAACAAAATGTTTTAAACGTCACTGTAAACCAACCAGAAATGTTCGTTTGAGTCTTGACTGGTAACCTATTCCATAAACTCGGCCCTTTAAAATAGGATAAACTTTCGCCATAATGATCGAGGTATTCTTTAGTTTTTATCACTAGGGTCTATTTAGTAATAAATGAAATAATATCATGACTTAAAAAAAAAGAACATTAAAATCCGCACATGGTATGTTGATTCTCTAAGAATGCCCAAGATTGCACCCTCTGGTAAATGTTTTTTTACGAGTAGGCCCTGTCCATGAAACATCTCATAACCGTTCTCAGAATCGACCAAACGCTTATATAGATGAACTCAATCTACAACAACAAAAATAAATGTCGAAACTTAATAGCAACTTTACTGTGGTTGTACAAAGAACAAAGAGTGTATTTTTGCTTCTTTAATGCTGACTTAATTCTTTAATAAATTTATTATTCTATATATTTATAACCTATGTCATTTTCTCATAACAGTCGGTTATTTATACTAATAACAGACTTCGGTAAAAAATGTTTATACACAATCATATAACTGATAAGTCTATAAGTCAATTAACATTATCATATTTTTAAAAAACTAAAGGATTTTTATTTACATGTTTTATCTAATTATGTGCAATTTATATTGTACTTAATTATATTTGAAAGAATAATTATTTCAAATAAACGGGCATACTTTGATTTTAAAAGTCTGTCGTGTTGATGCAATGTGAATAGATTTTATATTGAACAAAATAATTTTTTTTTAAAGAGAATAACGAGAGCATATAAAAAGAAGGTTCTAGAGTTTTAGACAGGTGAGTCTAACCTGATTTAATTCCGTAAGTCACCAGGCAAAAACTAGAATGCTGTATGCAGAGACTAATAATTGGTCTTTCAAATGAGCTTTCCAGATGGCAAGAAATTAGCCCCAAGCATGCTGTAGCTTTAACGGACCATAAATGCAATTAATGCATTTATAAAACTTTTTTCGGGGGAGGGGGGCGTAGGGAAAGAGACACACACACAATAAAAACTAAAAACAACAATAACAACAAAAAACAACGATGCATTGTTGTTGTTTTTTAATTGCGTCGCTGCCGCGAACAATTATTATAGTTCATAACATACAGCAATAACAAATGTAATGTTAAGAAAAATTGAGTTTCATTGCGGTGGAGCCAACCTCTACATTTCAGACGTTCTTGGCGTACAGTTTATTCTTTCATTATTTTGTTTTAATTTATGTAATCGCGATTTCAAAATTTTATATACGACAATCGCGTTTATTGCAAGTGGCTTAAAATATGTATGTTTCCGTTCAAACACCATATAGGGTTGGTTGAAAATATTTTGTTTATTCTATGCATGCCATATATATGTATATATACACACACACACTACTTTGCAATCAAAATACATAGATAATTATATGAAAATTCTTATGATATTATAATATTGTTGTTGTTGTTGTTTTTGTTGTTGTTTTCAGGCAAACGAGCAAGAGGCAGGCCAGCAAGAGCATGGATAGATGACATTAAGGAATGGACCTGTCTTTCAGCAAAAGAATGCAGCGAAAACGCAAGAGACAGGAGTGCATGGAGGACCATTTCAAGTCAACCTCACCCGAGATGACACCGGAAGAAGAAGAAGAAATCGACAGAAATTCGAAGTCTCAGACTTTAAAAAAAAGTATTATTATAAGTTTCATAGTATCTACCTTAGTCGTTTTACACCTATCACGTCTTGTGGATTTACAGTAGAAGAATATATATTTTTATTTAATTAAGAGAGTTAATAATAATGAACAAATACCCTTAAAGAGTACAAAATGCAAATTACCGCTGTCACAATTGAATTGTACCGGTACCATTTCTTTTAGGAGAGGTAGCCTTCTTAAAATAAAGATATTTTTATCTGTAATGCCATTTCCTTCGTAATGAAATTTTGGAAATTGCATGCAGTAGGCTAGTGTGTTTGTTCAATACTTTTTATTTATTGTGTTAAAATCGGAGTTTTAAAAAGGTATTTTTTTCGTATTCAGCCACCATTTAGTTTTACACTCTGACATATGAGTAGCCTCTTTTTCTCTCTCTAAAATGTGAACACCAGGCGTCTTCAGTTTTACGATTGCCTGTTTGAATTTAGCTAAATGTAATAAAACGCTTTGCGCTGTCGAAGCTCGAATCACTTTAAAATATACAAAAAATACAAAGACAAAACAATGTTCCCTCACACACATTATAATACATTATTGAAAAGCGTTCAGTCACAATGGTTGAATACGTGAAAAACAAAATGTTTTAAACGTCACTGTAAACCAACCAAAAATGTTCGTTTGAGTATTGACTGGTAACCTATTCCATAAACTCGGCCCATTAAAATATAATAAACTTTCGCCATACTGATCAAGGTATTCTTTAGTTTTTATCACTAGGGTCTATTTAGTAATAAATAAAATAATATCATGACTAAAAAAAATAAACATTTTAATCCGCACAATACATGTTGATTCTCTAAGAATGCCCAAGATTGCACCCTCTGGTAAATGTTTTTTACGAGTAGGCCCTGTCCATGAAACAGCTCATAACCGTTCTCAGAATCGATCAAACGCTTATATAGATGGACTCAATCTACAACAACAAAGGTAAATGTCGAAACTTAATAGCAACTTTACTGTGGTTGTACAAAGAACAAAGAGTGTATTACTGATTCTTTAATGCTGACAGAATACTTTATGTACTATTCTTTATAACATGTCATTTTTTATGATAGTCGGCTATTTATACTAACAATAGACTCGGATAAACATTGTTTATACAAATGCATATAACTAATAAGTCTATTAGTCAATTCCCATTATCATAAAAAAAAACAAAAAAACTGAATGACTTTTATGTACATACTTTATCTGCCGTGTTGATGCAATGCGAATAGACTTTATATTGAACAAAATGATTTTAAAATGAGAATAACGATAACAAATAAAAGGAAGGTTCTAGCGTTTTAGACAGGTGAGTCTAACCTGAGTTAATTCCGTAAGTCACCAGGCAAAAACTAGAATGCTGTATGCAGAGACTAATAATTGGTCTTTCAAATGAGCTTCCCAGATGGCAAGAAATTAGCCCCAAGCATGCTGTAGCTTTAACGGACCAAAATGGTTTGACTTGCCTGGGTGTGCAACCTTAAGACGGAGATCTAGACATAGACACGGACAGACCATGCCTCTTTTGTGTTTATATCAATGATTATTCCTCAGTCCAAAAATAGAGACCCCCCCCCCTCACCCTCCCTCCACACATGTACACAGATTGTTTCCCACATTCATTCAACCATAGTGACGAGCCATTAGTCCCGACTTGTGTGAAGGCGTTGGTTTGGCATTGACAAGGCAGTAAAACATTGTAATTAACCTGTTGTTGTCTAGCGTCGTGTTTCCCTCTATGTCTGCTTGTTTCTTTTTATATCTGACTTTTCCTTTATCTATGCCTAGTTGCATTATGTCAGTGTTTTATGTCATAGCATGTCTGTCTGCCGGTCTCTGTCACTGTCTGTCTGTCTGTTTGTCAGACTCTTTCCCCCTCTCTCTGTAATTAAAAAAAATGCATATAAAAACGTTAGATGGCGCACACAAGTATGGGTACGCGCGTACCCCTTATTTTTATTGAAAGAGTCCCCACGTGACACATTCTCTAAAATAACCTGAACTAAAATAAGTTTGTCTAGCAAACGTGAGCTTGATTTTTGTCCCTTACGAAAACAAACCCTGCAGTGGGCCCTGGAGTGGAACTGGAACCCTTGTGTGCTCCCTCTGCAGAATGCGACACTGACTCGAGTGCCAGGAACATATCCCCCTGCAGCCATGTTATGATAGCGGACTATCATTCACGGAACCAGAACTCAAAAGAATGATCTGGCTTGACGTATGTTCTCACGTCATTGACTTGCTTGATTGGTCAGCGCGTTATGTTGGTCTGATTGTCTTAAATCTAGGAGGTTCGCAAGACAATTATAGTTTTGATAACTTGTTTTCGTGAAATTCCGTTGGCATTACAGAGCAAATTATTTCAGCATTAAGTTCACTTAAAACCTGTTTTGGAGGAGGGGTGTAAAAGATGTAGGGGCCGGGTTTAAAGTCTGGAGTGGCAAATGTTGCATGAAATTGAAAACTCCCCAGCATCTACGTGGTTTAAATAGTGAGAAAAGGGGAAATATATTAAACAGATGAATAACCAATTGGAAGCCAATAAAAGCTCAAAGTATGACGTATGCACGTAACAGCAGGATCGTATACATGTGACGTTTCGGGGAATGGTTAGAGAGGCAATATTTTAAAATCAGATAGGCTAACAAGAAGAAGAAGAGATAAGATATCGCGGCCACCAATCGTGCGATCTAAATTCAAAAGCTGTTTAAAAAAAAAAAAAAAAATGAAAAACGGACAAACAAACAAAAACACACGAAAAAAATGAAAACATTCATTTCCTTTAAGTTCATACATGTATAAAGATTCCAAGACTCACTATCTATTCCTAATGTGATGTCATCGATCTAACAGTACATTATTATTTTCGTTTGTGGGTGATTTCCAAAAACCATGCGGCATTGAAGATGCAAATCTGTTCATAATTGCGTGTGCATAGACTCTAACTCTTAAAGACGTCCCGTAGCAAAACTATTTAAGTCAAACTATCTAGTGTCTTAATTGGAATCACAATTAAAAAACAATCTAAAACTTTCAAACTCCAGTAGGTGCACTGTTTTGACAACATTGAATGTTCAAAAGGCTTTCAAAAATGTATTGATAAAAGCAACCACAAACGCTCTGATTACATAAACATTAACAATCATGCAATAGAAAGAAAAGCCAAATGACCGTATACATGTATATATGTATACACAGAGACAGACAGACAGACAGGCAGACAGACACAGAGAGAGAGAGAGAGAGAGAGAGAGAGAGAGAGAGAGAGAGAGAGAGAGAGAGAGAGAGAGAGCGAGAGACAGAGACAGAGAGACAGACTTGCTAAACCCAGAAGTCACGTTGCCAACAAACTGACATTGAGGATGACAGTACACTGAAACCCCAGCAAGCGGCTTAATGACCAGTCGACCAAGACGGTTTACAATGGACTAACCAGCCGTGGAGATTAAAAAGCTGTAAGTCGTATTTTACCCTCCACTGAAGATTCCAATCAAACTTTGGAAATCTGATCGGCAGGAAATTAGCTTATTGTCTCGCTTACTCAGTCCTCCAAATATTATCAAAACTTGGCAAAACAGTTTTGTCTTATTCGTTTGCCTTTTCGCCAACTCTCCGCACACAGTTTGTTTTGTTTTTCTGCACTTTCGTTGAAAACAATTTTAGTGAATAAAAGCAAAACAAGGACCGCGTTTGATGACTTTTACGATATGCCACACTGATTCCTTCGAATGCTAGAATGCCTTAAGTGTTCTGATGATTGATTTGATGTTAAATTGATATCTATACGAAGTTCTATAGCCTTTCAATAAGAAATACAATATGGAGTAAGAAGATAGGGTTACAATTCTCACCTAGACTTATCGGCAAACGCCAACTGCTAAATAAATAAAGAACCACGGGGGATGATCGGACTCCTTCAACGACTATTTTAAGACAATCAGAATAAACGAAACACGCCACTAGAAGCCTTATTGTCGTCAATCTTTGAGGTCGACTACAGATGGTGCATCCATTTTATATCGCTACGTTGGTCTTCAAGTATAAATGAAACTGTTAGTGTTAGCAAAACGTCTCTTACTGCTTTTTAGTTATTATTACAACTGCAACTAAAACTGCTGCTGTTAAATTTACCACCGCTACTAACTACATTAAACACTTCTTAGTGGACAGAGTATACGTTTTTGAATGATTAAAGCATTTACTGCCTGTCTGTCTGCCTGTCTCTGTCTCTGTCTCTCTCTCTCTCTCTCTCTCTCTCTCTCTCTCTCTCTCTCCCCCCCTCGTCCCATTTCCACAGTTTTTAATACACTGTACCTTGATTCTTTTTTATTCATAACAAAATAATTATATTCAATACATTTTCAACTCTTTCTTGAAAAAGTAACCTATTGAAATTGCATTATATTCTATAAGTACGACACAGATTTAAAAAAATCAAACTCATTTGAATACACTTTGTTTTATTCTCAAACAATTCTCAACAGTACACTTCTTGCCAAATCCACAAGAACATGCAAAACGATAGTACAAGAATATACTTCTAAATATAAGTTTAAACTTCAAAATAAAGATAAAAATTGGGAGCATTGTGATCAATTTTTTTTTTTTGAAAAGCAACAGTAACAATACGACTTTTGTCTCAATGTGGTTGTAAATTCAACATTTCACAAATATTTCTAAAAATAAAATATCTTTCATTAAAAAAAAAAATCCATTTCAACTGTTGTAATTGAAAAATTCAAAAGGGCAGTTATCATATTTTGTCTCTAGTACTCGATATGTTCTTAGGAAAGATACTATATAATGATGGGAACCCAGAGCAGGATACACGAAGCGTGGCAGCCTAAGCAGAGATCAAATTCACAATCTAACAATTAGAAACTACACGCTCTACATTTTG
The DNA here is from genome assembly GCA_003991915.1 of Elysia chlorotica. Taxonomy (NCBI): domain Eukaryota; kingdom Metazoa; phylum Mollusca; class Gastropoda; family Plakobranchidae; genus Elysia; species Elysia chlorotica. The sequence goes on from RQTK01000722.1 coordinate 19,089, forward strand.
ACCACCTTGTTCCCCCCTCCCATTTTGTCCACTTCCCCCAATCACCTTTTAAATTAAACTGAAAAAAACTCAACAAGGATGCTCTTTGAGCACAATAATAAAGATCAAAGTCTTTGTTCAGTATTTATCATAAGAATATTCAATTTTGAATAAAATTATAATGCACAATAATAAACGAATATTGGCATCTTATTATCATAATACTACTAGTGTAAAAGTAGTAAAAAGCTTAGTTTTACATTTCAGTACAAATTTAATGTAATCTACATAAATACCACTTACTGGATTATTTACTTATATTATCAATTTGTATTATTCATCGTGGGTAGTGATATGCGCTATGTAAATATGCCATGTATTCTCATTATCCTAGATACAATTTAACTGTTTGATGATATTCAGGTAGCTACCTATCTTAAAATGCACAAGTTAGATATTCAGGTAGCTACCTATCTTATCATGCACAAGTTTAACCAATTAATGAATAAGTACACTTTAATCTAGAGAATGGTTTAAAGTAAATTCAAAAGAAAAAAACACAACTAAATGTAAATCATCAAGAAAATTTAAGAAATATCTAAAGATTATGGAAAGGATGGAAATAAATTATAGAAGTTACAAGTGGGCCGCATGCAGACAAATGGAAATGAAATAAATGTAAAAGAATTCATGCAACCATACAATGTGGGCAAAATTGTCGATTGAAAAAAAATTCTGCATCAGCTAAAAAACCAACACAAATGTTATGGCATTTATGAGTTGTAAAATTAAAAGAAAGGGTCAAAAGATGTATTTCACATAGCTGCCTAAGATTCTTTCCAAGACCTTTAAGATAATTTTTTATACCAATATAGATGTTAATGCACAGTTGAAACTCATATGATTAATTATAGGAAACCTTTAAAAGAATTCAAGTCTTAACAAAAATGCACTGCACCGAAATTAACTTAAATTAATACATGTTTAAAAATGAAAATCAAAATACGTAATTAAATTTTATATGTAAAAGTTTAAGATCAACATGAAAAATGTATCTGAATAGTAAAATTTTTCAACTTAAAATACTTTAAAAAAAAAAGAAAAAAAAAGGCCCTTCACCACCATCATATTAGGTTACACATTTACAACATCCACTGTATTGTTGTTCCTACCTCCCTCCCACCCCCCCACATGTGATTGTGATGTGATAAATGCAGGAAATGTTAAAGTCGTAAAGCCTAAGTCTTGAAAGTGCACAATTTCCCTCAAGAGATCAGTTCAGACCCAAAGGTAGGATTTGCTTTGAGACCAAACACAAAAACTCCAATGAATCAGAGTTATTTAAGACAGGGCTGTTAGTTTCTGCGATAGGACTTTAAGGACTTTAAAGTGCAAGATAGTCATAGTTCAATGAGCTCATAATGAATTAAATACGAATTATGTATACAAAAAGAAGGATTACATGTTAAAGGATAATTACCAGGGCAATAAAAATTATTTTAAAAACTTACACCCATTAAAGTGTTAGAAATCAGGACTATGTTCTACATTCCATGACAAAAATTAAAGCAACACATAATTTTAAATACACAATTCAAAATGTGGTTGATTTCTTTTGTTACAAGATTCTAAATAAACTACAAGTCATAAGTTTATAAAATGTTAAAAGAAAAAAAAATAAAGCTCATAATTTTAAATACACAATTCAAAATGTGGTTGATTTTTTTGTTACAAGATTCTAAATAAACTACAAGTCATAAGTTTATAAAATGTTAGAAAAATAAAAATAAAGCTCATCACTTTGAGTGAAATAGAATGCAAGACAATGAAACCCTATTGGCTCTTTGAATTGCACTAATTTCTTTAATTGTTAAAACATAAAATCCAAAAAAATGCACAAGTATTCAGGAGCTCAGGCAGTCCCTTTTCACACCTTAATCCAATATACTCCTGATAAAAATAAACAATTTACCCAGCTAGGACGGTTGATAGGCAATGGTCTTAAAACCATTACCATTCGTCGTTTTCTATCTTTATTAAGAATTTAGAACATTACATTGCTACATGTACTAGTTTTGTATGCAAAGATACCATATTTGAGTCAAAAAATACTAAAAAATTACAATTTACAAATATGAAAAAAATTCATGTGAGGATTTTTTCTTTAAAAATGTCATTGGTACTGTCTTCTTTGGATTTTGATTTAACTCATATATAAATGAGTGAACATGGGATAAAGCTTGAAGCAGAGAGCAAAGTAAAAAAAACACCACACTTTAATGTCAACCAAATACAGCCACATTTAACTAGAGGATTTTAAACATGAAGTGGATTGGAACAAATCACCGTAAAAGGCAAAACAGGGAGGGTGCCTAATTAAAACTGATCATGACCATGTACATAAGGCACTTTTTATATGCACGTGTTATCTGACTTGTGTTATCAAAATAGAGATTCATGAAAGAAAAAAAAACCTGTTATTTTTTTCCCCACCCCAGTGTACTTTCTAGCAGATAAAACAATATCAACAAAAAAAACACCAAAGTAACAAAAAAAATATTCCATATTTATAAGACTCACAAAGAGATTTTCTCTCCAGTACAGATTTTAAAATAAGAGATTCATTTTAAAAACAATACTTCAGATTGAAGTAAAGCTTTTATCAAAAGTGTGAACTGCCGTTGATTAAACTTAAAAAAAAAAAAATCAAATACTCTTTTAACACCTGAGACAAGGTGAAAGCAAAATTTGGTTCATATTTAGAAATATTCATTGAAACGTTTACTACTAAGACCAAAAGTTAATAATTTTTACCCCCTTCAGTTGAAAAATCTTATATAATGAGCGTGATTTTAAACAAATTTTCATAGTAAAGAAACATTGCACAATTCCGGAAAATCTCTATGCTTTTTTTAAAGTGGACTAAACTTAAAAGTACCAATAATAGAGGGAGTATAATTTGAAAAAATGGCAAGACAAGAGTGTTGAAACCTTGAGAAGGGAAAGCAAAGATTTGAATGTTTTCAGAAACAACATAAATATGGAACAATGAATTAATTGTATAAAAATAATGATGATTTATTATTTATCCAACTAAAATGCAAATTAGGTTTTTAATACATTAACTTGACTCTGTAAAAAAACTTCAAAAAACCAGCTTCTAAACGCTTACTGTTCTCATATCATCAGAAATGATTCTGCCTAAAGTCAAATCCATATGACCTTTTTAACACAGGCTCAAGAATTAAAGAGGGACAAAGGCATTTACAATCATGATATAATAACTATTTGACATGTTTACTTTCTTATTTCACTCTATAGTACTTTTTCACAATGTCCTATATTTAAAGATATGAAATAAACAATAAAATCAAAACAACAGTTAACAGCTGCTTTTGGCTTGATTAATTAAAAAAAAGCAAACGGGTTAAAATATTTATTCAATCAAGAAAGCTAACACCATTTCCATCTTGAATGTTGCCACTTGCATCTTCATCTCCTTCTTGCTGCTCATTGACAAGCTGGGAGTGCCACATCTCAGAGTAATGACCATTCGAATCCAATAGTTCTTGATGCCTGGCAAATTAAAAAAGGAGATTTTAATATAGTTGTGAAGCTAAAAAAAAAAAGGAAGAAAGAAAATTAAGAAACGACACAGAGATTCATCCCTAAAGTGTTTAAAAAAAATAATAATAGTTATGTGAAACAATATTGCATGTATAATAATTTTTTTAAATATGGAAGATAAAAAGAAAGATACAAAAGTAAAGAAAAAGTGAGGGAGGGAGAGAGAGAGAGAGAGAGAGAGAGAGAGAGAGAGAGAGAGAGAGAGAGAGAGAGAGAGAGAGAGAGAGAGAGAGAAATTATAGAAATTAAATGATGACTAAATCTAGAAAACAAAGGACTGACTTACATCAAAACGGAGAGATATTAAGATTTTGGTACTTACGTTCCCATCTCGATAATTTGACCCTCATTGAGGACTATTATTGTGTTGGCATGGATAATGGTGGACAGGCGATGAGCCACAATGATTGTGGTTCTGTTCTCACAGACCTTTGCTAGGGAAGCTTGTATGCTCCGTTCTGTTTTGGTGTCTAAGGCTGAAGTGGCCTTGAAAAAGAAAATAATAGTAAAAAATGTTCAGAGATGAAATCTGTAGAGTTCAATTATAAAATGTTTGTACCCTGAAATTATTCTTCTTCATCAAAAACAAATTTAAAAAAGAAAGGACTCTTATGATGATGTTTGATTATATGCATTTAAAAGTTAAGCTGTTGATTTAGCCTTACTACCTGATCAAGTTTCAGAGGAGTCAGTCCAGGTGACTGGCAGACTAAATGTCTACCTCTCAACAAGTAACTTGCATGCCGATATCTCAGCAAAATGAATGAAGAACAAGCCCACCACTTCCACATAAGGGAACAGATAATATGGATTTCTTTCAAACAAAAAACTATTCCCAACTACAGAGTGGATTTTGTCTATTAGTTGGACATGCATTCACAGGAGGCTGTTGTTGCTATTGCTTTGAAGTTCCAATGTTTTTTAGATGTGATGTAACATTTCAATAAAATGCAATAAAAGGAGAGTTACAAAAAAACCCACCTCATCAAGCAGAACAATGGCTGGAGATTTCAGTAAAGTCCTTGCAATTGCCACTCTTTGCTTCTCGCCACCACTCAGCTTTAAACCTCGCTCTCCAACCACTGTCTCATACTCTGTGGGACAAGAGATATTCAACTCATTAGTAATCTTTACATGAAAGGATACTTTCTATAAAACAACATATCGAAACCATCAGCAGTTTATCAAATTAAGAGCAGGAAAACAAAGTTCTGTCATTCACAAATTAATTTTTCGTTTCAGATTTCATGTATACAACTTAACTAAGCAGTAAGATTTTAGGGTTCAGAAAAAAAATAAAGATTGAACTATTTCCAGTCTGAGTCCATTAATGGTAATATCAATTTTGCTACTGCTGCAGTCAAAAAGACTATACAATTTGCTTTTGTCAGACTTTCAATGTTAGCTCTTCATACAACAAAAATGTATGTAATCCATTAGGATGATGTAATTTCTGTTCTTGATAATATTAAAAAAAAAACAACAAAAAAATAAACAAAACATCACGATCCTCGTGTGATTGAATCTGCAGCAGCATTATTAGTAAATTGTATAATTCTCCCTTCTTTTTTTCTTTTCTTTTTGACTTTACAGAGTGTCACACATTAAAAAACCATCTCTGTTCTCAGCTCAAAAAAGAAAAAAAGATATTGTCCATTAACCCAACATGATTTTAAAGGAAAATTCTGATCTAATAGCATTGGATAAATCACAAAAATAAATCAATTTAAAACCTATTTCAAATTTAGATGGTAGTACAAATTTCCAATTTAATGCCTCATTTATTATAGTCTGAAAACAGGATAGGAAAAAGTAGAGAGAAAGAAGGCTTCACCACTGACCCTAAAATTTCAAGTGAATGCCCAACTACCTCCTTATTCTAAATACACCTGTGTTACACAATGGGGAAAAATTACCAAAGTAAAAATTAATAGCTACCTCATATGGCAATTATATTGGGAATGTGAATTCACCAAGAGTAAAACGACGTTATAGAAGATATGAACTCAGTTCAAGTCAGCTTATCAAGCAAAAGGATTGAGTAATATAAAAAAGAGTGACATATTCTAATCTTTAAAAGAGAACATGAAGTGCACAAACATAATTTTTTTAAAGATCTGCTACAAGATAACACTTTGAAGCCTCCGCTTGTTGAACATCTCTCATGTCGTCTGACAAAGTTGAATAACATTTTTGCAGAATCTTATTACATAGGCATTTTAAATAATCATTTCATTTTTTAAGTTCAATAAAGATGTGTTTATCTTACTTTGAGGAAAGCCCTGAATCCTGTTGTGTATTTCTGCAGCTAAAGCAGCATTCTCCACTTCCTCATCGGATGCTGTATTTTTTCCATACCGAATATTGTATCTAAAGAAAGATATGGTCACTTCAAAGTTGTATGACAGAGATAAGGTTACCTTATAGATCATATATATGTATATTTTCTTTATGCTTTATGATTTCTCTATTGATAAATCCCTTCGAAAGAATTTTCCAAATGCAAAATATCAATTTCCCTTTGTATGAAACTGTCTAATTTTGGGTTTACAAATGAACTAGCGATTCCTTGCTTAAAGCTGTGATGAGCAAAGGAAACATTGCATAATTTGAATAAATTGCAAAAGTTGAATTTCTAGTTCAAAATTTAAACCACCTATTTCTACTATCTTTGAAATATATCACCAGTAAATTCACTTCAAATGACTGAAAAAATCGCCCTTTTCTGAACGCAAGTTCTTTTATCATGTAACAAAGATATATAAAATAACTATATAATTGTAAAGCAAAGCTTGCTGGCAGATATTACATTTGTTTTACAATCTACACATACTTAAATATTCTAGGATCTTTGAAATAATTTTAGTCAGCATTCATTGCATTCACTTTATCTGCCATCACCATGATATTTGGATCGTTTTCTCAACTACATAAAACTCTCACCTAATATCATTGTTGAAAAGAACTGTATCCTGAGGAACTACACCAACGCATTGACGCAACGATTTTTGTGTGACCTGAAGATAATTATGCATTACATGAAAAAAAATATAACTTAATGAAATTGAAGCACTCGTAATAGTTTAAGTTTAAAAAAAAAGCCAATTTAGATAATAATGACAACATCATTTATGACGATAATAGAATAGCAACAAACAGGATATCGTAAATAAAAACAAGGAAGTGTGTGATAACTATATTTTTACTACAATAAAAATAGCAAAAGTGTTAGCAGTATATGTAACTGTAAAGTGATAACAATAATAATAAAAATTTTACTACTACTACTACTACTACTACTACTACTACTACTACCACTACCACCACCACCACCACTACTACTACTACTACTACTACTACTACTACTACTACTACTACTACTACTACTACTACTACTACTACTACTACT
>RQTK01000722.1:26145-98430 GCA_003991915.1 Elysia chlorotica
AATAACAATAATAATAATAATAATAATAATAATAATAATAATAATAATAATAATAATAATAATAATAAATTATTTAGTAACAGATATTGTAAATAATTCCATTCATATGAAAACAGTGAGTTACCTAATAAAATTACAAATTAAAAGTCTAATCTAATTACGAGTATCACAAACCTCCTTTATGTCTTGTCCATCTATCAAAATGCTCCCTGACTGTATGTCATAGAAACGGAAAAGAAGACGTACAATGGTACTTTTACCGCTTCCAGTGTGACCAACCTAGGAATAAAATATCAATGAATTATTAAACAAAAGATATTTTACTGACATTTGAAGAGAGCCATATACAATTAAATAGAATGTAACCCTCCCTGATCCCCTCACTTTTGGTTCTCTAAGATAAATTAGCAGTTTGTTTCAAGTGCCAGCCTCTCCTTTCCAAGGACAAAAATACTGATTCATTTATTTATTCAAATGTGGCAGTAGTTTGAAGAGCTCCGAGATGAAGACTATTGCTAGGAGTTTTCAACATACCTCCCTTAAATCAATATCTTTTGAATTATGGACTTTAACTTCAGTGTCATTACTCCTAAGCTGCTTTCCTTTTTTTTTTTTATTTATATCAAACAGTTTGTGCTGGAAGATAAATTATGTAAACTTATTTGTATCAACATTGTCATTTCACTAAATTTATTAAGGAAGGGGGTTGATCATAGAATTTTTAAACTGCATTCCAAAGTTTTTGTCTTGATAGCCCAACTGCATGAAGAACAGATTACAAATTTTAAGTGTTGACCACCTTTTACAATTGAAAATAGTCTTGGAGTTCTTAAAAAGTATTATGACTTCAAAAAATAAAAAAAAATTTACTTGGGGTATGTTGCTCTAAAAATTGGCTCTCTGCTTCCAATATTCTCATTGAACACTGTTGTATGCTACGTTGCTTCTATGGAAGGATGTTATAGTCTGCAAGTTTATATACTTTTAAGACTGATTTAAGCATGCTTTCATCAATTTAGTATTAACATTTTACATAATATTAATAAAAACAAAACAATAATAACATAAATAAAAATTTTGAGAGAACAAAGTAAAATCATCTTTAGTTCAATTATTATTTAATTTTTGAAAAAAGATACTTACCAAGGCAACTGTATGTCCGGCTGGCACAGTGAAAGACATGTCTTTGAGAATGGGCTTACTGTGGAAAGAAAATTGTTCTATTTTTAAACATCAAATCTATTCCTTTAAGAAAAAAACAACTACAACTACAAACTCATCCCAGTCTATTATGTATGTGTCTGTCTGTCTGTTGTCAGTTTGTATGTCCCTCTGTCTGTCCCTCTCTCTCTCCTTTTTTCCACCCCCCCCTCATCTATCTCTCTTTACCTCTCTCTCTCTCTCTCTCTCTCTCTCTCTCTCTCTCTCTCTCTCTCTCTCTCTCTCTGTCTTTTTCTCTGATATGTACTTCTTAAAATAATAATGATTTAAAGGACCTAATAAGGTAATAACCATTTATGATTACCTTGGGTCATAGTGAAAACACACATTCTTAAATTGAATCTCTCCTCCTCTCAGTACAATATCCTTTGCATTAGGAGAATCCTTGATCTGAAAAGAAGGACATTAAAGCTTTGAACAAGGGTAAAAATATGGCATAGTCTTTGTGCTGAATATCTATTGCTATTTAAACAATTTAAATGCATATAAATGACTAAGAAAGCTACATTATACAGATACATTATTAATTAACTTCGTTTTTTCCTTCCACATCCAATCAATTTTATTCTTGTTCATCTTCTGTCTAAATGAAAATTCTGATTTTCAAATTTTTTTTTGCATAATTGTTTTATCTGCTCAGCCTATTTACACTTTACTTTTAAAAATTAGCAAAATTGCCTTTGACAAAATATATTTTACCTCTTTTTTCCCTTATTTGTCGCTTTTTGGCTTTTAAAAAAATTGTGAACAAAACAAAACAAAAAATTAAGGAAAACCAAGTTCATTGTAAAGCACTAAATATTTCTCATTATAGCAACTTGCACAATTGGTATATTCTCCTTCTCACCTCTTCCTCTTCTTTTTTGCTTGACTGTAGCCAAAATCATCAATACACATCATCCAACCACAAGTTTAAAAAAGTGCTGGTGCTATTGCTATATTTACCTTTATTACTTTTTTTATTCCTTTTTTTTTTACCCTTGCTGAATTATACGTTACTTAAATTAAAAGACAGCTCACCTCCACATCTTTATCTAAAAGATCAAACATGTTTTCCATGTCTATAAAGGCCTGCTGAATCATCCTGCATTGTCAAAAATAAAAATAAAATTCAAATTATGGAAAGTTAAAAGAATCACTGTTACTAAAGAATTGTGTGTGTGTGTGTGGGGGGGGGGGGAGGGAAAAAGGGGGCGAGTTTTTAGAACAGAAGGTTGGGGGGAGGGGGGGGGGGGGTGAAAAAGGTGTGCGAGTCACACTATAAGTAAGCTGAAAATTGAATAGATCAATAATCTATAATATGCTTTTTTTTGTGTTTGGTTCAGGTATCAAGCTAAATATTGTTGTGCTGAAATCAAAATCTAGAAAGATCATAACCAATCACTTCTCTCTTTTTCACTTAAGAGTTAAAGTTCTGCATTATATACAGAGCACTAACAAAATTATGTGAGATTTCTTTGAAAATGCAAAGCGCATTCTTCAAGAGTCTCTCAGCTAAGAAAGTCTCTCCTACATTACTGAAAAACATAAAATCATCCCATTCTTCTCAACAAGAAAAAACGTAAACTAATCCAGTCCCCTGAGGAAGAAGGATTTGATGGCTTTAGTTCTAGAACTTTTAATGAGAGCCCCACTTTTGGTTGTATCGTGCATTGAGACACTTTTTGTTTTATCGTGCATTGAGACACTTTTGGTGGTATCGTGCATTGAGACAGCCGCTCTGGTACTTTGATAGAGCGTGTGGAATAGTACATTGGGGAAAGGGAAGGTGGAAGATGAGGCGAGTCAGAAAGCATGCTCTGCACATTACACAAGATTAATTAGGAACGATGACCACACAGCACACTCTCTCTCTCTTGTTCTGCTACTAGCTGTGTAAGAGTGGGTCCAGTTGGAAAGCAAACAGCAAAGAGAAGGGAGAAGGGGACAACGCACAGGTTCTAGCGTTGATAGCCGCATCTCTTTCTATTGTTATAGTTACTTTCACTGTACATAGGTTTGCGCTCTGGTATATTGGTATTGTATTGGACCAATGGGGGAGAAGGAAAAAGAGGCGGGGGACTTGGGAGGCTTTTATTACCTACACTTTGTAGCCTTCTAAGTCGCCCAGTGATCGTTTGTTTAGCTCCGCATACTCAAGATGTCGTTATAACAGAAAGAGAGCCTGTGGGTGCCGTTGAACCAGTGAATTTTTACTGAAGTTTTAACAGGAGAAATATGGGACATAGAAAGTGCCGTTACACGCGGAAGGGCCGTTACAGCACTAGCCGTCATATATGGATTGGACTGTAGTACACTAGTTAAATTTCAAAAATAAATCAAATCAATTACAGTTACAATGTTTGACAGAAAAATATCAGTTAAGACTAGACAGATCAAAATAATATGAAAAAGAATTTGGATTATTATATAGGAGCAATACACTCTTATTAGAGTGTAAGTCTTTACCCAATGGTAAAGTATGAAAGATAAGAAGAGATATATTAAAAAAGTACACATTAAACCTACATGAGGGTGCAAGGTGAGAGAAGAGGGGTTCAAAGGACCACACTAAAATTTAAAGTGTTGTGTTTAAATGTGAAGTTTAATTTTAGGCTTGTAAATGATCATAGGTGAACTTTTTATGTAGCGGCAGAAATAATAGGTACATTTTGAATCATCATTGAGAAAAAGATTATATCAATCATGTAGAGACTAAACGAATAATAACTGACCTGTAGTATGTTCCAAGCCAGTTGAGAGGGACATACAGCTGAGCAAGATAGGTTCCAAATAGTACATAGTCTCCAACAGTGAGATTTAAGTTGTTTATCCCATGTACCACAGCCCAGGCACAGAGCAGTGAGCCCGCTGCCAGGCCCACGGTATTCACTATGTTCTGGATCAAGTTCAACAGGTTTAAACTTGCTGTTGAGCTCCACTCAGCTTTCTAGGAAAGAGAAAAATATAAATAAAAACACAATGTCATATTTTCCTGCATAAAAATATATTTCTGACATCTAAATAATCTTAATGTTGCCTGGCTTATTACATAATTATCATTTTAAAAACAAAATAAACATTGAATTTATTTACATTCTAAAAAAAAATAAAAAAGCAGGAAAGCAGGTGTATCATGGCAGACCTCAGCAACATGGTGCATTACCAAGCTCAACAGCCATGAACTCAATCATTCACCAACAGATGCCTCACCGACATCTTCAACGTTAGGTGGCCTGAAGTTATCCCAAACAAAGAAAAAAAAACTATGGGACAGAAAGCCCAAAAGCCTGTATCCAACATTACAAGGCAAGCCCTGGAGTGGAACCCCCAAGATAACCACAAGGTTGGATGTCCATGGCCGGTAGTGCATGGGCCGAGCGGAAGAGGACCAACCAGAACCGAGTTCGGTAGAGGGGATTTGCTGCGGCCCTATGTTCCACAGAGGATCAAAGAGGCTTAAACTTACTAACAACTCATGGCAGTCTTTTATTTTTTTTTTATTTTTCCCCCACCCCTTTTTCTTTTCCCAAGACCTCATTTATATACCTAAAAAATTAGTTTTAGAGTATGGGAAGTACAGTTAAGGTAAAAGGCTATGCCAAAATATGAAAAGTTTTAGTTTAAGCCTCTTGATTCCCAGTGGAACACGATTCTTGTTAAAACTTTGCCAGGGATGGATAAAAACATGATTCCTTGCCAGTTACGGCAGGATGACAGGTCCCCTTTCTTGGGTAGCTTAGCAAGATGTCCTCTTTTCCAGTCTTCTGGAACTTACTCCTGTTCCCAGATCTTGCATAGGAGTGGGTGCAGCATGTCAGTTGAGGTCTGTATGTCGCCCTTAAGAGCCTCAGGTGGTATGCCGTCAAGACCTGCTGTCTTTCCTGACTTGAGAGACTTAATGGCCTTGGCAATCTCTGCCCTGCTAGGAGGCTTGGTGTTGATGCTTCACCACTGTTCTTTAATTGTCTCTTCTGGTAGTAGGGAGAACATACTGAACTTGTTCCTCAGCTCGATTTTGAAATGCTCTGATTTCTGTTTCTCTCTTAGGCACTGCACATTATACTTGTAGGCTGGTTCTCCTGCATTGTCGTTGAAAGTCTTGAGCTTGGTCTTAAATACTGAAACCACCAGGTGGTGATCTGATGCTGCATCCGCGCCACGTTTCACTCCAATGTCATGCAAGCTCCGTCTCCACTTTCAGCCGATTGCAATGTGGTCTATTTGATTTTTGGTCTTGGCGTTGAAGGAAATCCATATTCTATGTTTGTGTTGTCAGTGCCTACTTTAGCGTTTAGGTCTCCCAACAATATTTTCATGTCTCTCTTTGGAACTTTGTTGATCACAGTCTGGGTGTGTTCATAAAAGTTCACTTTGTCTTTGATGTCTGCTACATTTGTGGGAGCACAGAACTGAATGATGGTGACTCTTCTGTCCTTCGAGTTGAATCTTGCAGTGAGAATTCTCGGTGATACAGGTTCCCAAGACAATAAAGCCTGTGTTGCCTTGGGTGCAATTAGTAGTGCGACTCCATGTGTGCGCGTTTGACCTTCTTCGTTCCCGTAATGGATTAATGTATTTCTATCGGCTAGTCTTGTTCTTCCTGTCCCTATCCATCTGATCTCACAGAGGCCCAATATCTTCAAGTTGTACCTAGCATGGTCTTGTTCTTAGTCATCAGAAGAGTTGATGGCACACCAGCTTCCTTAGGGCTTTCACTGGTGCATGTCATGTGCTCTACAGGAGAGGACTCTTCCTCAACCAAGTAGGTTTTGTGGATATCTGTTTCATTTCTGTAACAGAGTTGTTTTTTCTTCAATAGAGGGGGTTGTTGGCCTTATGATCAACCCCCAACCTGGCGGGCCAGTGAGTGCTCTTAGTCTGGTCTCTACCTTTCAATCTGCCTGGCTTGGGTACCCTACCAGAAGAGGAATCTCTAGCCAGCATAGTTCTAGAAATGATTGAAACGTGCAAGCCTCCCAACCATCGGCAAGGTTTCACTCTTTGGGAAGAAAATGTAAAATTGTACTAATCTGTAGATATTTATGCAAATTACGCATTGAAGGAGGCCATCACCCAACAAAGAAATCATTTTTTCAAATACTCTACCTCTATGTTGTATTTTTATCTTTCTTATTATATGAACATATCAATTATCATACATGAACTAAAGATAACACATTAAAAAAATAACAGAATGATAGATAATAGAAAACATTTTAACTTTTCTTACCCTAATCCGATGTAAAGGGTTCTTTGGCAGAACATAAGTTTTCTTCTAGTTTTTACTGAAAAGACTTAACACTGAAAGCCTTCCTAAAAGTTGTGACTTTTTTTTTAAACAGCAGATTTTAATACTGTTGAATAAAACCACACAAAATCAACAGAAACGACTTGTTGCACTATACAAATTGATATTAAAATGATTGGTTAGAAAAAAAAAAAAATAAACAGCAAGGAAATACAATAATAATAAATTCACACATGGACTTCACTATAACATTAAAGATCTATACAGAGTAAAAATCCATATTTAAAAAAAAAGGGAGACAGAGTAAGGAAAAAGTCTTCTACCTTCAGAGAAATTTACCTGATACGATAGGATAGCATCCCTATATCTCTCTCGTTCCCAGTTGGTTGCAGCATAATATTTTACTGTTTCAAAATTGAGGAGGGAATCCACTGCTTTTGCATTAGCCTCATTGTCTCTAAGATTCATCTGCCTTCTGAACTTTGTCCTCCATTCAGTGACAATTACAGTCAGAGCTGCCCAGGCAAAGCAATAAAAAAAGTTACAAACTTAAAAAGAAAAGTCATAATTTTATGTTGTGAATGCTTCGACTTTACTTAACTACAATGAAACTTGGTGTATCATTTACATCTGCAAAACCAGATTTGATCTTAATTGTCCTTTTATAATTTTCTTTTCAAAAGTTGCAGTGTAAATCTTACACCATTCCACCTTTATGATTCTTTACTGATTAGATTTAAAATATCCCTGACACTCCTAGAAAGCCACAATAATGAAACTTAAAAAAAAGATGGCATATTCAACTTACCCAAATATACAGCCATGCTACAAAAGACAATTATGCCAAACAGGTAGTTGAAAAATGTAACAAAGTATACAATTGCAATGATGACATCTGCAATGGTGGGAAAGATCTGGAATACAATGTAACTGTGGATGGGAACAATTTTTGTGTGTTAAAGTAAATATTATAGACATATAGGCTCACATGGCTGCTGGATCAGAAAAGTAAAATAAAGTTACTAAGAAGGTACAGACACACACATACACATATTAGTTAGAATTTCTTTAAAGAAGATAACATTTTGATTTTGGTAAGATTGAACTAACTTTTTAGGATTAGTTTATATAAAAGTATTTCAATATTCACTTAGCACTTTCCATATCTCAAGCAAGGTGAGCCGGCTCTGATTTGTGATAGTTTCTAGACCTGAAGCTGGCTCACCTGTTCGCTATTATAAACTAATTTTTCAACCATGTGCGAAAAATCTACGAAATAATATTCTGCGCACGTCTAGATATAGCTCCCTTCTTCCTTCCTCTTGAGTTAGAAAGAAAAGGTGGTTGTGTTTATCTTGAAATTGAGCGAATTTTTAGATCAAGACATCGTGTTTTGAAATAACTTGGATTGAAAGCAATGTAGGGTGAACCAAAACCAAAAGAGACTATGTTCGGCTAACGTTAGAAACATGATAGAAAGCTGGTCTGATACTGAAGAATATGGAATTCTTTCAGAGAATAGCGACAGTGATCTGTAATACTCATCTAGTTCTAGTGATACTGATAGTGAGTATAGCGAGTCCAACTTGGCTGGATCTAGAGTTAGCGGTAAGGGGGTGTTGCCCTCCTCAGTAAATAAAGACAAGAAAGTTCCAGCTTGTGTAAGCTCCTGTAAATCTAGATCTAAGTCTAGTGCTAGAAACAATGTAACTGAATCTGGTGATCGATCTAATATTGATGTAGCTGAGGATGTCAGCAGTGATACATCTGTAGATCTAGAGTTACAAAGGGCGCCAGTAAATCACAATGGTGAAATTTGTGGAGAGCAGTTACTGAGGGTGAGACCGAGGTTAGCTATAGATTTGTTAGGCAAGGCAATACTGGGAATTGTCCTGAGCTTGAGGATTTGAATACAGTCACTGAGTGCTTGTTTGCACTATTCACTGATGACATTTCAGATTCATTATTGAAGTCAATAAATGATTACGGTGTAGAACTATGCACGAAAAACAATCTGCTGCGAAGATATTCGTTTTTAGGTGTGCAAATTTTGAGCCTGTAGGGAGAATTGAATTTCTGCCTTTTTAAACAGTGTTACTTTCCATGGATGTGGATCCCAGTACAAAATAAAAAGCTACTGCGGGTGCCAACGCAGAGAAGCAAGAAAAGATTGAACCCTTTCTTGAGAAATTGTGAATCATTTCAGAGAGCTTACTATCCCTCGAAATGTTTATCAATCAATGAAATGGTCATAGGCTTTTGGGGATGATGGAAAAACAAACAATACAATGCAACAAAGCCATCAAAGTATCATATAAAATCTTTTGGACTTTATGACAGCAACAATGGCTATGTTGTCAACCTGTTTACTTACTATGGAGTTAGACAGGCTATCAATCTGATTCACTAATCATGCTTGCGAGCTGTCAAAGTAGTCGCTTTTAGGGCCAAAAAGGCCAAAAAGAACTGAGTTGTAGTCACCAGCAATGAAAATATAGCTATGAAAGCCATCATTACTAAATGAGGAATAATTGACGCACCAGAATGCATTGACAATTACAATCAAGTGAGATATACAAGTGGTGGAAAAGAATTTTTCATTTTCTTTTTAGCTTACTGTCTTCAATGCAAGCATCACCCATAACACTAAGAGACTTGCCGCCGGCATGAAAACGCTTGCATTGGTGAACTTCAAAAAACATTCTCATTCAGCAGCTGACTGAGGCAGCTTGCATTGAGAGACATGGAACCTCTAAGAGAAATCTAAGTGCCTGTTCAAGCTCTTGACAGAATCACTCTTGCATCACATTTCTTGGAGTCGCTAAAAAAAGACAGAAATTGTCCATGTGCAGTGGACCTGGCAATAGGAAAAGGACTGTCCATGTATGAGCAACCTGCCTTGCGAAGCCACACCTAAGTATGAAACTGCTTCCGAATTTGGCACACCAGACAAAATATTAGGGTGTAATGTAGCGCCGGGTGTCAGATTGAGCTCTAAGACGCAAAACTCGTACATATTTTCAGTTTATATTAGTTTTGTAATTTTATTGCAATTTTTAGTTTTATAGATATTGGTTTGAAATTCTGTATGTAAATTCATAATTGGATTATGTATGCTGTTGCAAAAGAACATTACTATGGAGTAAAATAAAACAATGCTGTTGACAGTCAGGGTACGTTGAAAAATAAAGTAAAATATATGTAAAACATGCTTTTACCTTGCAATACCTTACTTTTTTTGGTACTAGTAAAAAAATAAAAAATAAAAATAGTGCAGTTAAATAACATTTGGAAAGACAAATAGAGGCAGAAGAAATGTGGCTCTACAGAAGGTTACTGAGAAAGAAATGGACAGACAAGAAAACCAACATATATATATAATGGTGAAAAAATAGAGACACAGTGAACATTTTTGTAAAACATGTCGTCATAATATTAGTGTATAGCTAGAATGCAGTGGGGTCCAGCTGTGAAAATCCAGGTAGGTAGGGAAAGAGTTAAAGTTAACCAAAGTAGTACGTTTTCATCATGCCCAAATATTTCATATTCAATTTTACTGTGAGTAAAAATGTTCACCTTAAGAGAGTGTTGATGCTGTTAGTTCCTCTGTCAACTACACGCAAGACTTCTCCTGTCTTACGTCCTAAATGCCACCGCAAGGACAGGCTGAAAATCAAATAGTTTAGATTTACTTTAAAATTGGAGAGGTATGATCATACTTTGGATATAACTTCTGATAAATAATTATATAGTTTAAATATTCATCCCGTGGTAGTCAAAGAATGAGGTAATCATATTTTTGGCCCATAAAATAATATTTGTCACTGGTATGATTTTTATAAGTTTATATTGTAAGCTTTTAAGGTTTTACAATAATTATTTGTCAAGCATTAATATTACACTGTTCATGGCAAAGTTTGTGCACTTGAAAAATCAAAACTTTTCTCACTACATATACCTAGATTTTAATCTCGATCTAGCTTCATTTTGTCTTAATGTGCACCAAAGTTGGTCAAGTCTCAAGTTAAAAAATAATATGAGAAAATGGTAATTGTAATTTACTATATGTTGGTGAAACAAAGCATTTTGAGCAAATGGAAAAGCTATCTGTATAGATCTTTTGGTGGAGGTCGACTGAAGCAGCAGTTTCAGCAGAAGCACTCATACAAAATTGAAGCTATCTTTTCTATATAGATATAAATCAATCTCTAGAAAATTGTGTTTCCCCTATTTTAAAAGTGAATTGAAGGCTTAAAACTAACCTATGGAGGTGAGTGAACAGCTTGATCTGAATAGATCTTGTGGTAAACTGCTGCACTTTGATCCACAGTAGACTGCGCAAGTTGTTCAGTAATCCTGTTGTGCCTGTCAAAAATATTTGAGCTTGCATTCTTCACAACTGCATTAATTCCAATTTATTTTAAGAGTTGAGACTCACATTCAGTAAAGTAATTTAGTAGAAGTTCATAAAAGATCAATAAATATAACCATGGCTGACAAGACAGAGAAATCACTCCATAAAGAAAAAGCTATCTGAATACACCACAGCCTACTTGTATTGCGACTGCACAAATTCTGTTCATGATACAATAAGCAAGAAACACAAAGATGTTGAACAAAATATGCAAAAAATTACATTAAGACCAAAAGAGATCATGAGTTGTTGCAGTCTCACCTGTTCCACCTCCTTTAAGAAAGGTTAAAACTGTAAATATAATTATGTAGTCCCATCTAAAAGTCAATGTTTGACCAGATTCATCTTGGTTGTATGATAAACTGTTCACTGAAACAAAGTGAGAAACAAAAAGAAAGGTGAAGCAAAAATTAATAATCAACTAAATGCTGATGAACTAACTAGATTTACAAATATGATTTGGTTAAACAAATAATATTTTCATAATTTTTATGCTATTAGACATCCAAAATAACTTAGCATCTTAAAACATGACTTAAACTAAAGCATAACAAATAAAAAACAACAACATATGTTTAAAATAAAAATGTCAACAAAAAAAGAACATACCAATTAATTTGCTATAGATAGGCACAAACACATTGACAACTCGGCCCAATGCTAAGATGATGAGACAGATGAACACTGTGATTTGAAGGAGTTTCTGACCACTTGGCCACACATATGGCAGCATTGTCTTCGTTTTAGCCCATATATTGCTCCATGTTGACTGGTTGCCCTGGTCTTGGCCAGTCTGTAGACATGGTACATAGCATTTTTTTATGAATTAGTGAATAAAACCCTTTTTTTTTTTACTATCATTCATTAGTTTGAGCAAATTGTTAGGGTCATTACAAATCTGATATGCAGTGAACATTGCTCTCAATAAGCTTACAATCAACATAGCTTTTTGTCCACAACAACAAAAAAGAAACAAACAATTTTTGTTTGTCTCATAAAATATCTAAATATTTTAAATGCAGAACCCATCATTCAGAATGCTAACCGTTTCGAAAAGCAGTGAAACCGAGGTTCTTGGTAAATGCAATTTTTTTTCAACAGGACATCATTTGTGAGATACATCAGAGACTTTTGATTGTATGGCATTAAATTCAATGTTTGACAAAAAATGTAAATGGAGATTTGAATGAAAAGGCTGCAATGTTAGAGAATTAAACACAATATTAAACCCAAACTTTTCAGGTAAAAAAAGTCGTTATATTTCAAATTAAAATTAAGGCGGAATTTGTACAAGAAGTAATACTATGCATATTATTTGTTGTTACATTTTAACTTTTCAATACATGACCAGGTTTACAGGTACTAAAATTTAAGTTTACAATGATATCTACAATCTTAAAAGAAAAGAATTTACCTCTGCATCAGAGATGAGGACATATGATGAAGTCTGAACAGATGGTCCTATGAAGCCAAGAATGAGCAGAGTAGTGGCCAACACATACCTCAAAGCAAAAAGGCCAAGTTCCGTGCTGTCATATTCACTATAAAAGCAATTAAAACAACATTCAAAATCTCCTTGATCAATTTAGGTGCACTTTTAGGAATCTAAGAGTCGTTAGACTAGGAGAAGAGTCTAGCTCTATCAAATGAAAAACACTTAAAAGTACTACTGAAAATGTACCACTGTTTATTGTCAAAAATAAAAATTAAAGAAGCAAATACTATGCATTAAAATTAAAGCAAAATAAATTTTATCTCAGTGTCCTTACATAATGATATATGAATATTAATGATCTGCATGTCTATAATATGGTATTCTCTGCCTCAGAATCTGTCCCTTGGGAGACAAGATCAGGTTCTGATGGGAGAAGAAGAAAATGAGCCTGGGAGTCAAGTGGTCAGTCCTTAAAGAATAGAAATCTGTTGTGAATGTCTACGTTCATAGGTTACATTATCTGTCCTCATCTTTTCCATTTTTTTAAAGGTTATGACTGTGGGCCTTCAATTTGCTTTTTCAGAGCATTAAGAAATTGAAATTAAGGCACGCACACCAGTTGTCAGAATGAATTGATTTGTAAAGGCAGGTAATATTTGGTTAGAGAAAGCAAATCTCTCTTAGTTTAATGTCCTAGTTGCTTAAGAAAGATGGGATCTCAGAGAGGGATAATTATACTGACAAAGACACAAACAGTAGGAAAAGATGCAGTGTTTAAACCCATAGCTCTCTTATCAGAGGTTGCACGCTCTACCCTTAGCCTAGGCCAACCCATACACCCCCCAGAATGAGAAAGAGAGAGAGAGCTCTAGAGAGAATGAAGAAAGGAATATAAGAGAGAGAGGAGGAGAGAAAAAGAGAAATAAAGAAAGAAAAGAGAGTAAAGAAAGAGAGACAGAATAAGAATTGGAGTGAGAGAGAGAAGGAAAAAGGTGGGCAAGAGAGAAATGAGAAGGAGTGAAATACAGGGTGAGAAAGAGAGAAAGAGAAAGAGAGAGAGAGAGAGAGAGAGAGAGAGAGAGAGAGAGAGAGAGAGAGAGAGAGAGAGAGAAGTGGATAGGGAGGTATGGAGAGAGAGAGAGAGAGAGAGAGAGAGAGAGAGAGAGAGAGAGAGAGAGAGAGAGAGAAAGAGAGAATATGTATGGACAAGATAGAACAAATGAGGTGTTTAGGTCAAGTCTTGCTTACTCCTCAGACATTCGAATTACCTATGATTTGCATTTGGGGGGCAGGCCCCACTTATAGGAGGAGGGGTTAAGGTGTGTTTGTTAACATCTCAATGTAAAACTCTTTGCCTTCCTTGCCTGAAGAATGAGTTTGTTGTGGGGTAAAACTAATACTAGAAAAAAAAAATATGTTTCTCAGGGATAGCGGATTCAAGAGAGAGTGGGTTCTTAAGAGGAGAGTTCTCATAGATACAGAGACCAGTGCACAAGCATAACACTAGTCCCATTAAGAAGAAAAAAAGTGTCTTCCAAAAAGGATATTCAATACGCACTTTTTTAGATGCCACCACCAGGCCTTGTTGTTCCATGAGACAAACGTAACGCTTTCTCGTATGAAGAGGAGAGTCCAGAACATAAGTAGCATCAGCCCCTGACCTCGTGTGGGGGTACTGGGAAGCATGCTACGCTTTTCCAAGGCCAGCAACCACAATGACATTATGCAAGCTCCTATTATGAGGAAGGTCTCCATCACCTTTTCCCGAAATATTGAGAGCGGAAATGTACAAAACTTCTTTGCAAGGGTTCTTAAAAAATCACAATACTTTTCTTTAAAATTTGAAAAAAAAAACATGACAATTAGTTGCTTTTGCATAGACATTTTGAAATTGTAATCACTATATCTCTAAAATAAAAAGAATATACGAACAGGGAACACTTTCTTTCTTTCACAGAGGCAAACCAGTTAATAATATTTGGTTTGAATGCAACAGCTACACCTGGGTATCACCAAACGGCCAAACAAAGAATAAGATATTAGACTTCGTCCTGGTAAACAAAAACTGGTTCTCAAGTTTTTTTAATTATCTTACCAAACCAGGGGCAGCCTGCGACACAGATCACATATTGCTTACCACACGGATAAAAATGAAAGCCTTTAGAAAAAGACTAAAAGAAAACTCAATAATACAATATGATGTACAGAAATTTCTTGAAACAGAGGTGAAGGAAAAAACGTTTTAAAAAAATGGCAGCATGCAGCTGAATCACTCCGTAGGCAAAAGAAGAACATAAGAGCAAAACCATGGATAAGTAACAAAATCATTGAACTTGCAGAGAGGAAAAGAAAAGCCTGACAAAGGTCTGATAAACGATAGTATCTAAAACTGAAAGCAGATATTAAAAAAGAAGACAAGAAAGAATGGCTGACAATGGAATGTGACAAAATTCATGAGTTTCATAAAAATAACAAGTCCAAAGATATGTTCAACCAGTTTAATTTGGTTAAAAGAAAACCTTTCCAGCCCAAACAACTAACAGTGAACGATGTTGACAAAAAAAACTAACAGAACCAGAGAAAATAATGACTAGATGGAAAGAATATGGAGAAAATCTATTTGATTTGCATGCTAACAACAATAACACAGGGATAAAGGTGAAAAACAAAGAGCTGGAACCACTGAGGCATGAAGTAGAAATGCCATAAGAAACTAAAGTGTGGCATATCACAAGGACTAGATGACATCCCTAGAGATGGTAAAAACAGGCAGCTGCAAAGCCATTCAAGCAATACACCTACTTTGCTGCAAAATATGGAACACATTTAAAGAACAAGAGCTGGTTATGCTACACAAAACTGGCGACAAAAAAGACAGCAGCACTAAGGAACAATCAGTCATACCAGCAAAACCATGCTGTACATCAGACTGTAAAAACTAAAAGCTAAGAATGTTCCAAGACTTCTTTTAAGCGCCATCAAGAAAAAAAAAGATTTTTCTTTGGACATGCCTGCAAAAATAAATGCACGCTAATGAAATATGTTCTACAGGGTAAGATCGAGGTTAGGAGGAGTAGAGGATGTCCTAAAGCAGGATACATAGACAACATCAAGGAATAAGTATACACCAATACGGAAAGAAAAGTTTGAAGATCCATATTACAAAAAGCAGTACGGGCAGCAAACGTTTCTACAAACGATGCTGGATAGTAAGTTAGTAAGTAAGGAAGTATATCTGTAAATTTAGCTATTAGCATTGGGTTAATTTAGAAACCAATTTAAAAACACATTTTGTTAACACCCAAATATTTTTTATTTATACTTAACCCTAGTCTGTGATATGAAAATATTCAGCACTAATTTGAAAGAAGCCTTTAATTCACAACTAAAAGAAATAACTTCTTCCTTCTCTTCCCACCTCTGAATTATTGTTATATCATTCAAACTGGTTAAAGATATATTCATGTAGTTCACATAAAATAATCTCTAAATGCGCACAGGTTTGCTACTTTAAACAAAACCAGACATTTCCTCCAAGATTTTTCCAATCTTTTAAACTGAATCTTGAGATTCACATGTCAGATACAAAAGCTGGAGAAATTACTTGACCAGGATAGGACAGGAGAAAAAAGGCAAGACCGACAGCACATAAAAGGGGTAATTTTTCTAAAAGCTGAAGCAAAGCAGGCAACAAATGTGCATGTAACACTGCACTAAGTCAAGTAAGCCGCACATCAATTCATGAGTTCACTCAGCCAATGTCTGCTATGACCCTGTGCATCTTCATAGCTGAGTGATACTTGACCACTTTTTTAACATTCATTCACAGAATTCTTAGTATATATTCAAGTCTTGCATACTCATTCCTTGGATTCTCTATACATTAATATAACTATACCAGATAACAAACTATTAAAAGAAAAAAAAAGCGTACCAGAGGCTCCCTAAATGGGTAACTTGTGCAAAACATTATTAACATATTAGAATAAAGAAAAGTAAACGTTTTTAATCTCATTTATAACATTATCAATAACCATTTCAACTTGCTGGTTTCAAAGCAGTTTTTCAAAAAATCGTATATCTAAGCTCTCATTTATGCAGTAAAAATATTTCCCTGTCATTAACTATCCCAACAGGTTTTTGTTTCTTAAGTAAATCATACATCTAAGCTTTCATTTATGTAGTAAAAATATTTCCATGTCATTTACCTGATATCCCAACAAGTTTTTGTTTCTTAAGTAGACATCATATAGAACCATATGCCCCAGAGCTTCCAAGCAGAGAAGAACTGTACAAACAACCTTTTAGCAATGATTAAAAACAAAAGAAAATTAATTTCAAACATTGGCAAAAAATCAAATCATTGTAAAAATGCGCTTAGAACAATTTCTTATTTAATACTGTGTATTAAGACCATGATTTGCTAAGTATCAGTTCTTTTATAATTTCGACAAAGCTGTATTTATTAGACATGAATTCTTAAAACTAAAAGTTATGGCACAAGAGCGACTCAATTAGGGACTGTGTATTTAATAAAAGTGCTGCTGCTAGTAGTAATTTAACTAAAAGGACTTGAATGGGAGTAATGTGGAACTAACGGCAGCAGCAAAAGTGCTAGTGTTAAATATGCAATGTAGCAATGAGAGTATTATATATTGGTATCTAGTATAATATGTTACTGAATCAAAATGTTGAACACTTTATCATGGATTCAGAAGCATATTTAACTTTCTTTTCACATGATAAACCAAAAATCCAGATGGATAGATTTAACAATTTTTAAAAAGAAGAAATTGATTTGTTTTTTTCAATAAAAATTAAAAACCCTTCAGCTCAACAATGATGCATGCATTTCTCTTGGAATGAATGTGACTTTTAACCCACTTGGCGCTTTGAACGCCGCCTGACGGCCAGATGACCAGCCTGGGTCTGCAAAGGGTGACTCGGTGTGAACAAATGGGGTGTGGGAGCACTGTTCACCTAGTAACTGATGCTCTGAGTGTTGCGCTATTATTGCCAATATTTTTTTCCATTATTTCTAGCTATATATTTATATTGCGCTGAGAAGTTGGTTGATTTCACTATTTTGTTTGTCTCTGCTTTTTCATAATCGTTTATTACTAATCGTGTGGTAGGAATAAAGAAGAAGCATGTTATTACTTTCTTTCCTACATGTGATCACAATTAAACTTATTTAATTTTAAATAGCTATGGGGTGGTATGTTTCAGTTTGAATCTTTTTTTACATGGAACAACACTCCTCCTGTGTGTCTCTTGACTGAAAGGGATATGCGTGTAGAAACCCTGTAGCCCCAATTGAAAGTTCTACAAGACAGAAACGGAAATATTAGCTGAGGATTGAAACTTTCACCTCCTACTCATCAATCCAGAGCACTAATTCTAGAGATAACTGGCGCCTTATGTTGCTGAAAATGCTATCTTCAAAAAAATGTTATGTCCCATAGGTTTCCTACAGAGATGGGCAAAAAAAGACCGGCGACACTAAAGATTTGAACCTTGGACCTCTTGCTCCTCAGTTACGAGCACTGGGGACTGAGCTATCTTTATGCCCCTACTGAGCCAACGCTAATAGTAATTAAATTTAATTAGATCTTCATCCCATGAACTTGTAGAAAAGTATCAAGACCAAATGTTGGGACCCCTGCCGAGTAATGCACCGTCTGCTTGAGAACGCAGGCCATGACAGACGCAGCTATCTTCCCCAACATCAATGATCCAACCGCCTTTATACATAGGGACTAAACAAAGGTTACCCAAGAGCTCTACGGGGGGGGGGTATCTTGCTCCTTACTCAGCCCTTTCCTTTCTTAGAGATCCAGGCTATCATCAATGATATAGCCATCATAATATGATTGGGAGATTGAGAATCCTCCAAACTATTCAATCATTTCATTGGTTCACATTTTAAGAGCCTGTACACTCATTCAAATGATTCATGAGTTTCTCATGTGATAGACAAAGGAGAACTAAAGGGTGAATAAAGATATCAATATATGAAGTTCAGGCATTTTAAGAAACTACTATGTTATTAGGGAAATAATTTAGTGTAATTTCTTTTATAAGATATAGAATCTATTGTTATGGTGGAATTCAAGCTCAAAAGTTACCTGTAGAATGTAACCCCATGAATTTTTCACACGTCTTCTGTTGATGAGAATAGCATACTTATAGAAAAGTATGCCCTGGATTATGGTCCCAAGGAACATGACAATAAATACGACAAAAGAAGATACAGACTGATAAAAGCAACGGTTGAAGCCTTTGTCAACCCAAGCAGGCAACCAGTCCGTCCCATTTTCACAAAACAGCATCCTGAAGTCTTGTGTATTCAAAATCTAACTTTAATCTTTATCAGATAAATGAACCTTGCATCAGCTACCTGCAGATACTCTGTGGATGTAGAACAAAATTTGTTGTTATTCTTTGAGTGTGCCATTTCAAAATCTATTATCATCAAGTAGCTATCTCAATCAAGATATTTCTTTAGACTGAGGCTATGTAACGCACTTTAATTGCAGGAATAGTGTTTATTATTGACAGAAAAACAATTACTGTGCATATCAAATATATATTTTAAACCTCTAAGGCCCCCTTTACATTAACAGTTAATTCCTCGAAAAAAGTTTCACTTGAACTGCCAGGCCTTCTATCTGGGTCATTGTTTGATTGACTCGTTGTCGATGAGAGAGGATCCTTTCACACTGTCAGTCCAAGGACTGCTGTTGCTGCTTTGCGAGAAATTCAAACGTCAACAAATTGACTGACGCAAGCTACACATGTACTTGGATGCTATAGCAATATATTGCAGTACATTCTCTTTTTTATTCTACCCAGACATCGTATCAGTAGACCATGCGCTAGTCCTAGTATATAAACCACAAATTTATGTTATAGTAGGCCAACTGGAAAAATAAAACGGCTCTGATTTCTAAATCTACATGTTTGAATGCTGGAACTTTCGAGTTTCCAAAATGCAGGATTGCGCCACGTGGGAAATGGCGAAAAACAAAACAAAATATAAAAGAAATTCAAACTTTGTAGTTTGGCTTTATTGGGCTCTTCTCGCGAGAATTTTTAGTAATTTTGAGTCGCTGATCATAAATATATAGGCCTATTCTATGCTATTTGTTTTATGATTCGAGTGCGAAACACACATTTTTTTTACTGAATTTTTATCAAAGGTTCCGCGCTGTCATCACCCAAGGTGACACAAGCCACAGTCCGCCGTTAGGAAAATATCAAGCATCGCCAAACATCTGAGGCCCGAACGGAGAACTTCTCGATATCGAAAGGGTTTCTCATTTACACACACCATTTTATCGAGAAGTTTTTGGAATTCCCATATTTACTTTGATATCACTCATTTTGTGGATGAAGTAACGGTTAATGTAAAGGTATACCTAATGTAAAAGGGGCCTAAAGCCAGGCAATATTTTATGCAGAATAAGATTTCAACGTTCTGTTTTAGCGCATGCATTCTAGAATCTAGAATCTAGATCTAGATCTAGTTTTAGATTTATTTCTGAAGGTCAATGCAGATCTAGAGTCTATCTATTATAATAATGTTGCAAACCATTATAAAAGCATGTATGTCTACTGTGTCTTTCAAGTATTGGTTCCAAAGTCAGACACTGACCAATAGATTGATTCTAAAGAAGTTTCAGGTTTGTACCGCGGCCTAGTTTTACCAGAAAGTAACCACTTACCTAACAGCTGTTGTGGTTCTGTAGAGATAAGTCTTATAATTATTTGTTCCTTTCCCCATAGAAGAGTGAAGTATGATTCTAGGAAGCCTCTATGAAAAGGTTTATAAATTGAAAACCCACAGATTTCTATTAATAGCTCTAGATCACTTAGCGACGTCACAGCACTGCGCAACTTGAATGTTACTGTGGAAAGGAAAAGGGGGGCTGGAAGCCGCGCACACATATTATTATTAGTAGAAATCTATGGCCGCGCATCAATCTTGTCATGCGTTAAGGCACGATGCGCTAGGCTAGGCCTACCGGGCCTATTCCTATAATGTTACAAAACAATGCTATATTATGAGCGCATCTATGTATCTAATCAATCACAGCTTAAAGAGGCAACTTAAAAACATTTTTTCTTACAACTTTATCAAACAGTCGATCGCGTCGGGTAATTTTTTGTTGTGTTTCGGTTGTTTGTTTTTTGGTTAGTTTATGTTGCAGTCAATCCAACGCTTCCGCCTAGTGCTACTGACCGCGTATGTTCTAGTGCACGCTGCGCAGTAGTAGTAGTAGTAGTAGTAGTAGTAGTAGTAGTAGTAGTAGTAGTAGTAGTAGTAGTAGTAGTAGTAGTAGTAGTAGTAGTAGTAGTAGTAGTAGTAGTAGTAGTAGTAGTAGTAGTACATGTAGTAGTAGTATTTGTTGTTGTTTTTATTGTTTTTGTAGTAATAATAATGGTAATAGCAGCAGTTAATCCCATATTCTGTCGCCGCTGTGGTTTAATGTCACTGCCAGATACCCGCTACTCCTTATTGTTTTGCTACTACCACAGAGTGCAGTGACAACCAGATGCCCACTATGTACTCCTTATTGTTTTGCTACCTTCCCTTTCTTTCCACCCACCCTATCCGACCCACAGACACCGCGAGCAAATGCGCTGACATGCTGCGAAAAGGGGAGCCATTTTTCTTATCGATATAGTTCTATTAATAGAAATCTATGTTGAAAGATTATATTTTTAATTAATAACGTTACGCACAGGATAGGGAGTTCAAAATAATTATTTCATTTTATAATAGTTATGTGACGTTACGTATACATGGAGTTAAAAAAAAGTCCCGAGTATCCTTCTCTGGGATCCCGTCGCCGAAGCTTAGGCTACTTGGTACATGTATTCTTCTATGACATAGGATTGGGAGACGTTGAGATAGGAGAGAGACTCGCCTTCTCTGACCAAAGGAATCGAATGGAGGATGAGGAGCGTTGGCGTACTGGTTGGCTTGGTGGTAGAGCGCACGCCTTTAAATCGGACATCCAGAATTCTGTCCCACGATGACACATGACCAAACTGTAGACCTACATAACATACTACCACTCATCATATTAACAATAGGCCTAGGCACTGGGTTTTTTTCCCTGATCGATAATTGGCTCCGAAAGTCTAGAAGAGAGCTTTCATGATTGAACGACGCTGAAGATAATTCTTACCCAACGTTGTCGTTTTTGCTTTATGCCACGTTATCGCAAGACCTCGATATTGCGATTGACTATGGCAAGGTGGACGCACGTAGAAAAAAACAGCAACTTGCAAATCTACCAAGAACTGGCAAATAGCTAAATCTCTTGGACCGGACATGAATCAATGGCGGTGCCTCATACTCATAAATCAGTCGGTTGGTGCTCTTGACTGGAGAGCAGATATGCGCGGTTCGAGTCTCAAATGGTGCCACTTTCTTTTCAAAAAGATAAGGCGGGAGGCGCAAAACGGATGAAAGATGACATTTCTTCATGAAAAAAGCAGAACTAAAGAGAATCTTACCAGAATGTTTTATATCATTTGGCAATGCCCGACTGACCTAGGAATTATGAGGCTGGATCAACTTAAGGGTAGTTTTTAGAATCAGGGAAAGACAACACTGAACGACGGAAACGTGGTGCAAGAGCATGGAAACGAAGAGATAAGTAAATAACAAGTGATCTTTGATCGCAGATAGAGAATCGTCTCAACATCTTCTATGTCTGAACAGAGAGAGAGAGAGAGAGAGAGAGAGAGAGAGAGAGAGAGAGAGAGGGAGGGGGGGAGGGAGAGGGGAGAGGAGAGAGAGAGAGGGAGAGGGGGGGAGAGGGAGGGAGAGAGATAGATCGGCGCTTGTTATCATAATTATTATCTTAACAAATTACACATACTAAGTCTTATGCATGGACGAAGGTATATTTTAGCCCATTCGTAAGAAGAAAAAAAATGTAGATTGCGCTCTTTGTAAACATATTTCAACCACCGTACTAAATTATTGAGCTAAAAAAGACATAATACACATCAATAAATACATCCTAAGAAGATTGTCAGCGCGAGCGGCTTTATCTCTTGACAAGGAAGAGACCAGTGCAGACTCCAAAATGACATGCACAGTCAAACATAATGTCTTTACAGCCACACGGCATAACTTGCTCCTAATCCTATATCTGCACAAAGCAACGCCAGCAGATCTAGCATTCACTGTTGTAATGAAGTACACGCATCAGTGTTGTCCGGTCTGGATGGGTGAGTGTTGGTATATAAAATTATATATGTACTGATTTTTCAACATTTAAAGGGAGACCCGTAGGACTCGGATCCAACGGAGCAACAGAAAGGCTTACACGAAACTTCAAGCAGTCTCTTTTTAAAAATCCGAGCTAGTCGAAGTGAGCTCTCAAGGTAAAATGCACTGCCGCCGCGCGCCGCTTGTTGGTGTAGTTTTTGTGTGTGTGCAGAATGGTGATTGAAATTGAACATTGATTCCTTGTGACTTTTGAATGTAATACCGGGTATTGTATTGTGTCAACATTATATAATGTTTTTTTTCTGCAATTGTGATTATCAAAATTTTAAACCGCATTGAACATGAGAGTTCATGGAAACGCGCTATATAAATGCAATATGTTATAAATTAATATTATTACATGTATTATTATTATTATTATTATTATTATTATTATTATTATTATTATTATTATTATTATTATTATTATTATTATAATAATTTATTATCATCATCATCATCATCATCATCATCATCATCATCATCATCATCATCATCATCATCATCATCATCATCATCATCATCATCATCATCATCATCATCATCATTCTTGGCCACTTGTAACTATTGATTGAGGTAAAGGTGTGACTGATGGCATAGTTTATCCAATGGTTTCAGATTAGGCATTATGTCGGTAAATTTTTATCCATGTAGTGATATTTACCTGATGTCAATAAAACATCATGAGTAGAGAGCATTACAATCAGTACGGAAATTATCTTACTGACCTCTGCTTGTAAATGTTTATCTGCTCATGCTATGATATATAAATAGTATAATGAAAGTCTTGAATCCCCTTTGTACATCTGCTAAAATCAATTAGAGAGCCCAGGGAAAGGACACCAAGGTGAAGGTTAGAAACTTACTCAAAATTACATGTAGGCCTATTTTCCACGACCGCAGGGATCAAGCCCACACACCAGCTGCCATTTTCGGCTTAGCAGCAATACATGTAAGCTTATAATGTTTGATGGAATTGGAAAAATGGTTTCTTATAAATGAACACTGGTGTAAGCGATGATCTCAAAGGGGTAAATGGCATGCATTTCTGAATCTGATATAAGTATCATCTAGATCTAATCTTGTTCTTTTTCTTCTTCTTCTGGTTTAAATGCTGTTGTGTTGTAAAATCACTGCCAAGGCAACAAATGCTGCAGTTTTCTCCAAATCTTCTAAAGATCCATAGAGATTGCTCTGTTAATCCGTTCGCTGGCTCCATACAGTGTTCTGATGTGTATCCTAGATTATCTCTTAAATCTAGATCTCCCTCCCAGGTTCTGGTCTAGTTAGGAACTTGTCTAGATAATGCTATTCAAGGTATTTGAGTACGTTGGCACCTGGTCCAGACTAGGGGCCGTATTCATGAAAAGTCGTATGCCTAAAAATCGGAGTTAACTTAGCTACTTAAAAATTTAAATTAATTATTAAGTCCACGACCTATTCATGGGAATTTTCTAGTACTAAATTTCGTCGCAAGTTTACACCTACTCCGAGGCATGACTACGGACTAAAATTTGGTTGTAAGCCTAGATAAAAAATAATTATTAGGCTAGATCTTCTGTGCTGATTTAGTCTTTTAGATATAGATATAGCACTAGTAACCTGGTGCAATTGCGCATTTTTATGTTTTTTGGTAATTTAGATCTCCAATTAAAAGTAGACGGAATGAAAGATTCCACCCGGTAATTACTAAGAATAACTTAGCTACTTAAAAATTAAAATTAATTATTAAGTCCACGACCTATTCATGGGAATTTTCTAGTACTAAATTTCGTCGCAAGTTTACACCTGCTCCGAGGCATGACTACGGACTAAAATTTGGTTGTAAGCCTAGATAAAAAATAATTATAATTAGGCTAGATCTTCTGTGCTGATTTAGTCTTTTAGATCTAGATCTAGCACTAGTGACCTGGTGCAATTGCGCATTTTTATTTATGTTTTTTGGTAATTTAGATCTCCAATTAAAAGTAGGCCGAATGAAAGATTCCACCCGGTAATTACTAAGAATATAAAGAAAATAATAAGATTTGTGATTTGGTACTTAGTCTAAGGTTAATTTTCATAATTTCAAAGTAGTCCCTAAGTTCTATTAAATTTCAAAATGGCTTCTACATTTTCAGACTCTCCCTCCTATTTTTAAGACGCAGCTAGTCTACGTAAAAAATTTGCCATTAATACCGGCTTAGTCTACGTAAAAAAAATAAGTACGTCAGTTTTTCGACCTAGTTACGTCCCCTCATAAATATGGGTCCTGATCTATCTGTATCTAATCTAGAAGAGTTTCTTGGTTCGATTCACCAATAAGGCGCTCTTGTTTCCTACTGAATGGGTTACGTTAGTGTTAGTATAATGTGACTGGCCACTGAGAGGGAAAAACAGAGTTTAACTGAGGGAAAAATGAATGAGTCTCTTAGGAAATTCAAAAGCAGGGAATTTAGAGAGAGATACCAAACTCAAAATGAAGAACAAGTAGACCACAAAAGTTCTGCAGCCACCTTGTTCATGATTAGTTTTAAATTTACATGCCATGATACATAACTGGTTGATATCAATATATGTATCATGCAGGTGAAAAAAAATGATGAGCAGTGAGGGGAGGGAAAAAGAGGGGCAATATTCTTTTGAAATACTGCCTCAATATCATTGGATTTTTATACAGAGAGTAAAAGAGAGTCTAACTAAAACTAAAAGGTGTCCTTTTTTTCTTTTTTTGTAGGCCAAGTTTTGATTCAACAATTAGTTGAATACAATCTAGTGGTAAAATGTCATGATTACAAATAAATTTGGCAATCCAGATTGTTAATTAGATAGTCAAGGAATTAACAAATCTGAGTTCACAATGATCTTGTACCCAAGAAATCTAGATCTATAATTTCCTTTTAAACTAGTTTTGGGCTTGACAACAGGCTTTCCAAAAATATCCATAGGCGGAAATGGATTTTCACTCACAGTGCACTCCATTTAATTCGACATCTGATTATAATTCGATATTATCTAAATTATACATTGGCATACTTTAACAACTTGGCTGCACAGAGACTGAAAACGGCCTCTCCTGTCGGACTGCGCAGAGGCCGGAAATGGTAACGACGATTAGACTTTTTGCTTCAATTTTTAGCCCAAAATGTCGCTAAAATGTCCAATTTTGATAAATTTTCGGGGGAACGCGTGAGCCAAATTGCAGCTGCCAATCTGACCCCCCTCCCCCTAAAAAGTAGTCAAGTGGTAAAACGTCTCGAATAAACGATTACACCTTTTTATTGCTTCTTGCAGATTTTTGCCTAATTCGACTATTTACTGCTTCTTTTTTTTATTTTGATATATTTCCGACCCATCAATAATTTTTTTTTTTTACTGCTTGTTTCTGTATTAGACTCATAGATAACCTGGCAAAAATAAATGAACTTTGTACAGGCTATTTTAAAGCCAAGCATGATGCATGCACAAAGATCACCAATGTGTAAATTCCTATCTAGACCCACAGCCAAGCCACTCCAGCTTGGGACTCTCTTAAAATACCATCCTCTAATTCGACTTTCCCTTATTTGGACATGATAGTTATGGTCCCTGTAATGACAAATTATCAGGTATTCATTGTAATTGTTCTATGAGTCAAAGTTGCAATTTTGCACTGTAATTGTTCAATGAGTAAGGTCACAATTTTGCATTGAACTGTGATTAGCCAAGTACGTAACTGCTCTAGTAGTACATGTAGTATGAGTTCCCTCTTCAATTGCCAATGAAATAATAAACAAAACTTATCCTAAACTTTGAGATGTTTTTTCATAATCTGTCAGCACCTCTGGTGAACAGGCTGGTGATACAAATTTTAATTTTTTGGTTACTAAAGACAACAACTTCTAAAACATTATTCTTCACTTTTTGACTTCACATGACAAACAGTAAACATGCCCTACTTTATAGAATGCACAAATTTTTATAAATGTAATAAAATATTTTGAGACATAAAAAACCAAAGTTTTGTTGATATCAAATGATACCAGTAAGCCAGCTTTGAACTTAGATAGAAAACAGCTTTGAAATTCTTGATTTACAAAATTCACATGGGACACAACATAATTTCTAATACGACTTGTCAGAACAATGCAAAATGTGGTTTTATAGTGCTGCTTGAATTTATGATGTGAAAAATTAAATGACATAGATAGCTTTAAATCCTAAAAATGCCAAAGTTTGATTACCTTATCACTTGGCCTGAGCTTAAGAAGGCCTTAAATGCAAGCAACTAAATGTTTTTCTTAACCTGTACTGTTTATAAATGTTATTTTGTATGCCTCATAAAAATAACTGGGTTGTTAATGTAGAAGCACAATTTAAACTGTCCCATATTTTTCTATCACCTGATAAAATGTTAGGATGTTTATCTTTGTATCTTCACAAGTGGTTCAAGAGCCTTTGGCTAAGTTTAAGATGGTTTTTTAAGTTTTTCTTAATGCAAAATGTTGTATGGTAAATCTGCTTAGTCACTGCTTACGTAAAAATTGTGGAAGAATTTATTTTAAAGAAAAAACTGTACATAAGCTGCTACAGTCTAATCAAAAAATTAAATGAATGATCACCAATTCTATCTACCCTATTAATTTAGGAACTACAACTTCTCTTCTGCATTTAAGTATAATAACGTAGTTGATAGTTGGAACCCAAAATTGTATCTAGAATAGTTTTACACCTTTAAAAAAAACCCCAAAAACCCCTACATTTGAACCAAATTTTAATTAAAGTGCCATACTGCGGTCTCCACTCTGTCTGGTTGCCTGTCTGTCTGTCTCTGTCAGTCTGCCTGCCTGTCTGTATCTGTCTCTGTCTTTGACTGTCTATCTGTGTGTGTCTGTCTCTCTCTCTCTCTCTGTCTCTGTCTCTCTGTCTGTCTGCCTGTCTGTCTGTCTGTCTGTCTGTCTGTCTGTCTGTCTGTCTCTGTCTGTCTCTCTGTCTGTCTGTCTGTCTGTCTGTCTGTCTCTCTCTCTCTCTCTCTCTCTCTCTCTCTCTCTCTCTCTCTCTCTCTCTCTCTCTCTCTCTCTCTCCCTTTCTCTGATTTTTTAGGGTGATAGAGGTGAAAGCATTGCCGTCTGAAACAAGAGGTGCATGGTTCTTGCCATGCTCTAGTAGTAGCAGCTACATGTTTTTTCCTCAACTGGTTGGGTGGTGGAAAGGTAGCAAGTAGAATAAAAGAGAATAACATATTATTATATCCTGTAAGAAAAAAATTCTAAAATCTAAATCTAGTTATTAACTAGTGAATGGTTTTGCAAGTGTATCATCTTTGGCTAAATACTATTGTTTCCAGTTTTAATATGCTATATGTCACTGTTTAATTCAATAATTGTGATGGCATTTGTTCTGATATTCAACAGACTTCTAAGCTGCATTAACAGGAGTTTAGATTTGATGCACTGTGCTCAAGAACTGTAAGTCTGTAACTCGTGTAATTGTAAAGCAACATTATCATTAATATTCAACAATACCAAAAGTTGCTTCATTTAAGAAAGCTAAATGTGCCTCTTTATTTTGTCAATAGTATGTGATAGTGATATTATTTAACAATATATAGGTCTGAGTATAATATATTAGAGTGATATTTTTTAATATATATCTCTGTAATCTCAAATAGAAGTATGAGCATCCCAAGGTCCTACTTGTGTCTTCAACATCATTTGGTATCAGACAAATGACTTGTTGCATGACAAAAACTTTTCTGATTTTTTGAAGGATTTTTTTTTTTTAAAACTATGAAGTTGTATCACAGTGAACCCTGGATCAAATGACATTTGATTCAACATTATCTTCTCCATGACCCATGGATAAAAAAAAACCCCACCAGATAACGAAAGTATTTAGTTAAAAACGAGTCTTGCACGTCATCATTTTGGACAGATAAGCCTTATCTTAAGAGAGAGCAACCCTTTTCTGCAGTCTTACATGGTTGATAATTTTTTTAAATTCCTTTTTTCCGTCTTAACATGAATGATTCAATTTAAAAGAGGTCATTAAAAGCGCTTCAAGACTTTTGCCTTGTAAAAATCTTGATCTTTCAAAACCACTCTAAGATATCTAGCCTATAAAATATTTCTCTGAAAGAGGTTATTCTATACTTTTCGCAGGGTCAGTTGCTTTACATGTATATGAAACATGAGCCAGGAGGAATTTATAATAAAATTAATATTGTCTGTCTTTCTTTAACGTTTTGAGAGTATGAATAGCCAGAATTCTATACCATATTCTAAATTCCATGTATTTAAGCTGGAACTTGGCGTCATAACAATAACCCAACAGGTCATCTTTTCAATTGCAATGGTTTCAGCGAATAACTGCCCCCTAATACTAGTAGTGAATAACAATTTATTTCCAGCTCAACTGTAATGTTTCAAAATGAATACTATATTATCAACCATCATACTGATTGGTTTTGAACTTCAACATTTCTTGTTGCCAATGCATCTTAGTGTGTTGAATATATTAAGTATTATACTTGCTCGCGGTGTGTGTGTGTGTATATTATGTATATCATTCGGACATTTTATCGACGTTATTAAGCGGGCAATGCGTTATCAGTACCATTTATATTTTCGCGTTCATACGATCCAGGAACACGGTTTTTCAATCACTAGAGAAAATGTCTTGTGTCTCGAACTACAGTATGGTTGTATCAGAGACTATAGACTTTATGAGACGTTTCACAAAGAGTTCAAAGTTCTTTTGATACGGGAAGGCAAAGTGACGCGTGCTCACTCAATTTCTTTATTGCAATTAAGGCGGATAGTTTTTACTTTTTACTAAGGTTTAAAAATGGAAGTAACCGCCTTAATTATCCCGGCCCACATATGCAAAACCATTGCCGTAAAACCTCTCACTATTTACACTCTCTGGTTGTTTTATCTGACGAGTGTTTCTGTCGCAGTTGAATGAGAGCACACTCTCTGATTGTCTGGCGAGTCTTCCTTATCGGTCACCAGTTAAAAGAGGTTTGTGAAAGAGACACTCCAGCTAGCCTTGTCTTCGTTTGGCTCTTGCACACACCGGATTTATTACTAGTTGTACATGTACTGTACCTTGGTCTCTTGAACCCGCTCTGTAAATTAGT
This sequence comes from Elysia chlorotica, assembly GCA_003991915.1. NCBI lineage: Eukaryota > Metazoa > Mollusca > Gastropoda > Plakobranchidae > Elysia > Elysia chlorotica. The sequence continues at coordinate 55,836 of RQTK01000722.1, forward strand.
CCCTTTACAGATAGCCAGACCGTTATCTATCTTGGCTCAGACAGCACCAAAAGTAATAGGAATTATTAGCCTTACATAGGCCTAACCCGAGGCTATCTGAAGCCTTATGTTAATTTTGGTACTTCAATCGGTTAGTTGGCAATAGAAATTATTATTTTGAACAATTGATTTCTTCTTCTTCTTCTTCTTCTTCTTCTTCTTCTTCTTCTTCTTCTTCTTCTTCTTCTTCTTCTTCTTCTTCTTCTTCTTCTTCTTCTTCTTCTTCTTCTTCTTCTTCTTCTTCTTCTTCTTCTTCTTCTTCTTTAGTTTAAGCACTGACATAACGTTTGAAAAATGTCAATCTACAACTTTGGCATAGTACAAAACTCTCAGTGCACAGTAACATTACTTATACTGTAAAAGTTTCATACTTTCACACAGAAGTGGGGGGGCCTTTAATAGGGAGTTAGGGTTTAGATTGAGATATTACAAATAAGCTATGATTTTAGACTTTATGAACTCCAATTATTTTATTTCTATCAAAATATAAAAACATGAAAACCAACTTCGTAAAAACGAATTAGCACGGATTAAGGAGATTGTCAGATTCAATTGTTGAGACGTGAAGTAACGATGAAACAACTTCTGTGTGAAAGTATGAAACTTTTACAGTATAAGTAATGTTTGTGCACTGAGAGTTTTTACATGTTTATATTTTGATAGAAATAAAATAATTGGAGTTCATAAAGTCTAAAATCATAGCTTATTTGTAATATCTCAATCTAGACCTTAAATCCCCATTAAAGGCCCCCACCGAGTCCATCCGTCATCCGCACTGGTCCGTCCTGTGTCAGACGCCAGTCTTAGAGCCCGTCCACAATATAGCCTATACAATGCTGATGTTGGACGTTAAAACCAACTCAACTACAACTACAGCTGCGCTTAGTTTGGCCCGTTGACGAATATGAATTCCTGGCGGTGCGGTATTTCAAGACAATTATTTTCTTCCAATCTTAAGATAAATGGCATATTTGGAACCAGCATCGAAAAGTACCTTGACAGTGTACAAAAAGCATTATGTCAACGCTCTGATTTACAAATTTGATTAATTTATATAACAAAAGGGAAAACCAGTTACACAATCTTCAAACCGCCATTCTGATTTTATTTAACTACTAAAATACAGTTTGCGACAATTGTCAAAACTAGTTAACCCTCTTTTTTTGGACATGTTAATTTAAACATACAAGGCTATGTGTTATTAAAGCTTGTATCAATTCTGTTTTTATATAGATGCTCCATAAAAATGTCAAGGGTTTAGACCTCTACTCAATAGAGCTGAGTGAGAGATGGCTCGTTTCTTTTGTTTCGGACTAAAGTGGTAGTGGACGTTGTACAACCCATCGGGTGAAAATGGATCAAGTGTTACGTTTGCAAGACAGGGTACATTTAATGGTTTACTGTGGCCATATGCTACTATAATACTAACACAACACAATGAAGGGTTTTAGTAACTCCACTCGCTGTCCTCACAAAGAATTTGGCATAAGCAAATATTTATACGGTATGTAGTACCTTACGAATATAAGGCTCGCAAGTAGAGACTTTGATTCATTTGGTTTTAATTCAGGATCCAGCTTGTCCTTTTAAGAATGCTTGGATGCACTCAGAGATAGTACACGTTAACTAACCCGCGTCAGCAGATGGTATTCGTCAAAGTCCATGGGGTCAGCTATTGCCTACATGAGATATCACGCTCACAAGCGCTTTTGTTTCACAGTCTAGTCGTGTGGTTTCATTAGTTTCCTTGTGTGGCAGCCAGCTGAGGCTTGTGTTATATATTTGTTTAAAATGTAATTGTAAGCGTATTATTTTCTTAATTATTTTCAGATACTAAAAATGTATTCCTAAGCTTTAAGTCTGCATGTCTATTTCACCGGCCACGTAAGTCAATGATGCGCATGATTCTAATAGCATTTTAATAAGAAAATCATGAACGTTTATTTTTCGCTTTTTTATGGTTCTATTGCGCGATCGAGTGTAATAACCCCATTAAAATCAAACTTGAATTGTAACTCTCCATTGGCATACTTTCTGCTTCTGTTATTTGATTAAGTAGTATTTGTTGTAATTTTAGAGCAAACATTAATTGAAGTCATTAAACTCAATTCGTCAGTTCACTTGTTGTGTTATCAGGCCGCAGACGTGTACTTGTTTTCTTTTGTTATGGTGGTGACATTGTTTATGTTGCCCTCATCATTGCCAGTCTGGCCCTTGTTTAGAATCAATAGTTTTAATTTATAAACTGACAAATCCATATCTATTTAACCTAACTCGTCCCTCTTATATCTGCCACCTGGAATGAGAGCCTAGGTTGATAAAAATAAAACGAAAACAGCTCTTCATGCGTCTACACAGGCATAGACAGCGAACTCAAACAAACAAAAAGCATTGCCTAATGAAAGGTAATTCAACACATTTATTGCTGTTATAGTGTTAATAGCGACCTGTTTGTTGCGTTTGGGTAAGCTCAATTTTACAGCTGTTGTGATTATGGCCTGAACACATTGTTTTCCTTTTTAAGAATGTCCAGTGAGGTGAGATTTGGGTAAGTCGCCAGTCAGATACGAGAATAGATTGTTTTAAAGTTTTTAATTATTCGAAGCCATAGTAAGATTAAACATGTATCAATTTTTGTGTTTGATTTTAATTTGTCGAACTTACTTCAAAGTACCCATCTTCATTGCACATTTATTTTTAAAGTCCTTTATGAGGCTATACATTGGTGAATCTTTGAAGTTTCGTCTTACAACCGTTGCGATTGTAAGTACCCTAACCACTCAATGGCTTAGTGCATATCCAACTAAAGTATTTTTAACGCCCCTTTTCGTTTCCTTCTACGAGTGGCTCGAGTCGATCTGGTAAAATATACAATGTAATTGATTTCAATTATCAGGCTTTATACACTGTCGATGTCGTATATCGTTGAAACTTCTGGACAATCATAATACTTCTTTGTTCAAACATACCGTTCGTGTTACATGAAGAGCATTGTTTTATAGAAAAGTCAGCCCAGTATTGATTGCTGTTTTTGTTGTTGTTTTTCTTTCATAAATAATTATGTTTGCCCGCCCTGACACTCTTTAGGACTTCAAACAAAATGGTAATAAACATCAAATAAACTAACCAGAGAGTACATAGAAGTACATAAAATACTTTTAAAAATATAACTAAAGGAAAAAAAAACAAATTCTCTTATCAACTTTGTCATACATTTTAACAAGAGATAGAAGATTGTGATGCGATGTTGTTTTTTTCCCTCATCCTTATGTTTGGCGTTGGTAATAGTGTACAGTTGGTTAATTACCGTTGTTATAATAAAACTAAACAACCTCTGTGTCATTGCCACGTTAAATAATAGCAACCAGACGCACTGCCACGATAGTTCTATAATGAAGTGCATGAGACCAAGTAGCGAAACATAATTAATGCGCGGAAAGTCCATGTTGATGTCAATGTCTCGTTGACCAATTATACATTGATTTATTTTGTGATTCTTATCTTTTTCAATAATAAGATAATAAATGGAATTAAAAGATCGATGAAATATGAAATATGTGACGGGACTTAATGTATAGCCTGTGTGAGACTGTAAAAGGCATTATATAGCCATGTACATTTGAATATATTTGAGGCTCAGCGTAGATGTCTAGTCACGCCCAGTGATCTCCACCTGATGCCCCGCCCTATTCCTTTCTTTTTAAAAGGGAGATCATCAAACAAAGCCACCTAAGCCTTATAAGAAAACGCTTGTACGTGTAATGTTTTCTGGTAAACGTTAAAATACGTGTTAAGACCGTATTTCAACATAATGAAATGCATTTTCAATTTCAACCATGGCTGCGAAGAGCGATTAATAAGATGATCATGCATCCTCTGCTTGTTACATTTTGGGGAGAAAACAAGTGCATATGCACGTTTAGTATGCAGTGTATCGTGGCCTCGGTGGAATCAAAAGTCTAGCCCCAAGGCTACCTTTGTGAAATATCGAAAGTTACTCACCATTGCTAATTTGGTGAGTAGAACTTCTAGAAGAGAATGTATTAGAACGCTGCTTTTTTATGGGACGACTGCCGACATACTCTGGATTAAATACGTGGCGAGGTTACAGTTGTGGAAACCGGCATTTTCTGAGGTTACAAACTGACTTCTTAGCGTCCAAGTTAAAAAGACCCTTGCAACATATTTGGCGCCTGAAAAAAACAAACAAAAAATAAACGCAATCAAAATGTTGAACTTTTACAGATATATAACGAAGTCAGCTATCATAAATGTTTATAATTATTTTATAAACAGGCTTTCCATCTCTAAGAGTTTTTTTTTTTTTAACAATTCTTCTTTTTTTTTTTGCTTTTACCCCCAAATTTATAAAGATGTAGATGTAAAATTTTTTAACGCTACCTCACGTACTACAACTCCGAATCTTGGTAACCTATATCTTACTTGTACCCATGCAGTACGACATACCGGCAGTGCCATCTTTGTACACATCTGACTGCTATTGGTGATTCGAACCATAGAAAACATTGGCTTTCGTTGTCAAGCAACACGATTATTTGGATCTTGCGAAAGCCAACTATCAGTTTGGTAGGCTGTCGTAGATTTTTCATACTTAATTTAAGAGTTTCTCCGACTAATTCTAGTTCCCGGTATTTGAAATAATTCCGCTATCGCCCAGTTCTGGATTCATGCACGAAAAGGATTTAGAAAAAAATGGAGGATTGTCTCTTTACCTGCATATCATATTAGCCTGGCAATGAAAATTCCGCTGAATTTGTATATTTTAAATGGTAATTAATGTGTCAAAATTCTATTCCGATTCAGTTGTGATGTTTCCGTTTCCGAGCCCATCTCAGGCCGCAATCTATTCTTATAATTTGCTTTTATTTCTTTGTATGACATTGAAGTCTCACTAGACCTTTTTTCTTATCTTTATGTAAAATATAGCCTCGGTACTATTATTACATGTACGTGTGTATATGTCTAAATGGGCGTCTTTGTCAGTGTATCAGCTCACATCGTCACACGCGTTTTACTAAAGACTTATAATGTATGTGACAGAGCGGGCATACCAATACACAACCTGTCTATTTCCACTAACACCGACCCAATCTGCTCTATACTTAATAACACATTAAAAATCCCGAAAACAGCATTAAATTGAAAATAACACAGAAAAACAACAGCCAACCGCTCAAAGAAAAACCCAGAAAACAAACATTGAAACAAACAAAACTCTCTCTCTAGCGAGCGGTGGCCCTGGGGTAGAACATCAGCTTCCGACGAAAAAAGGTCCTTGACGATTTCGCCCCCTACTGGTTTGGTCGGTGTCAGTTTAATGTGACCGGCTGAGACAGGAGTCATGGCATCCCGCCCTGTCTCGTGTGTGGCAGCGCATAACATTTTCAGACGTAAGTCTTGGGGCCCGCCCACAATATAGCCTATATAGTGCTGATGTTGGACGTTAAATCAACTCAATTCAAACTTTCTCTCTCTCTCTCTCTGTCTCTCTCTGTCTCTCTCTCTGTCTCTCTACTGGTTGGGTCGGTGTCAGTTTAATGTGACCGGCTGAGACAGGAGTCATGGTATCCACGCCCTGTCTCGTGTGTGGCAGCACATAAATTGTCAGACGTCAGTCTTGGGGCCCGTCCACAATATAGCTTATAGTGCTGATATTGGACGTTAAATCAACTCCACTCCTTCTCTCTTACTCTCTCTCTTTCTCTCTCTCTCTCTCTCTCTCTCTCTCTCTCTCTCTAAACTATGGCATAACGCTTCAGTACTTTCTTCTATCTAATTCCGTGCTATCGCCTGTATTTGCCCGAAACACTTGAAGCTAATCCAGCCAAGAAGCTTTCACTCAGGCAAATGTTTCTGTTTGATCGGAAACAATCATAGCTGAACCAAGGTACGCTTGGCTCTTTTCACTAATTCAACTACACAACCTGATTTACTCCGGGCTGGTTTGGCGTGATAGATACACATTTTACACGCCTTTCCAAATATTTAAAATAAATTTTTATGGTCTTTTTGTTAAAATGCATGTTTTCAAATAATTATAACGACAATTCTATACAATAAACTACCCTCATATTTGAATATATGGAGGATCAATGTTAACAGTACATTGTGCCTAGAAGTAGCCAAAGAGTAAATTATATTTGAGGTTATTTTTATAACTTAGTAAAAGAGCTACACTATTTGTATTGTGTCACCCATAGCTTCTGAAATTATACTTGGATGGTTGTGTATTGAACAAAGCAAAAACTAAAACTTGTTTGTTGAGTTTTTCATCCCTGACCATCATTGAAGAGCTAGCTGAAATTAACAAAAGCTTACGACCGTTACAGGGATACTTTAGAGAATGGGACACTATAGAGAAAAGGACAGACTGAATAATTTACTTTTTTATTTAGACTTAATAAGAACTTCATGACCATCACTTTATTGTGAATGATAAATTACTCAAAAGCTTTGTTTAGTATTAATTTTCTTCTAATTTGTCAATGCTTTGTCTGCCCGCATCAACAGTATTGCACATTTGTTAACTACACAATGTACTGCGATACTAGCTCTTAAGAAATCATGAAGGGACGGGTGGCTCTAGCTTCTTAGCTAATCAATGTGTCGCGACGTTTGTCTGTATTTAATTTCCGGTCTTGAACTTTTAATATTTATTACAAATAATGAACGCATTTTCCTTTAAAAAAGAATCATAAAAACTCTTTCGGACTATTGCATAATGGGTTAATTAAATCTTAATGTAGCAGTAGAGCTCAGTGAATGATTTGAAAAGCACAAAATATAAACGTAAGTATGGTACAGCAATATACATTACAAAACAAGGCAAAAACACGTACACTTTCCGGCTTACGCATTCATCAGACACAAATTAAGAGAGAGAGAGAGAGAGAGAGAGAGAGAGAGAGAGAGAGAGAGAGAGAGAGAGAGAGAGGTAAATGCATGATGTAACTGAAGTAAACGATAAATGTCTAAATAGTATACAATTGTACTTTGTGTGCCTTGCAGAAAATACATAATTATCTTCTACTGATGAACAGATTTCGTGTTCCTAAAACGCTAGTAATGCCATGAATTTAAGATGGTCGCATACTTTCTCTAAACTGGGGCTTGGATAGTTCAGTCGGAAGAGAAATTTACAGGTAAGTAGGTGATTTGATTCATAGATTAAACGGCACATGCTTTTGCTCGAGTCGCAACAGGATCATTAGCTGTACATATTTCATGTCCATCTTTCGTATTATCAGTTGCAATCTTTTATGCGCCCAGCCACTCAGATGTAACGCCGTAGCAAGAGCTTATCTAATTGGCAGATGCCGCCACACCGGTAGTTGGATCCGTGTACTTCCTGATTACATGACTTGTATGACACTAAACACGTAATATAATTTCTCATTTTAAAAAGTATTTTAAATGAGAAGTTATATTATTTGCTTTCATGAGGATTAACTTTTGTATAAAACTGTTCAATGTATTTATTTCCTTGAACAGATTGAATATCGATCTATTTTTTGCTCACATTCAGGGAGAACAACTGAATATCGATCTATTTTTTGCTCACGTTCAGGGAGAAAACTAGCATTTGCAGGCAGTGTTAGATGCAACTGCTTTCGCCTTTCTCCAATTGTATCGAAACGTGTCGATACCCAAAGGAATGCAGACAGTAATAACAGCTGTTTTCATTGGGTGGTGATAATTATACTAAGGTAGGATTGTGGATAGGCCCTTATATTTACGGTAATGGCAGAGCTTGTTTTGGATTCGAATGTAATGGTTCACATCTCACTTGTGTTCATGGGAACCAATCTTATAAATTACCAATGGCTATTTAGTAGCAGCTTACTCGCGAGTGTATGTCGGAGGCAATGCGATTGCATATTAGTTTGAGGAGTTCTTATCTTTGTGCTGTAACGGTCTTGCTTTCAATAAATCCATCCAATAAGATTGAGTCGAAATGATCAAAGAAATGCAACACATCTATTCTTATCTCCCCACAGAAGCCATGGCCTTGGGCTTCACTAATCTTTCTAAATGAATTATCTGTAAAGGTTTTCGTCTCAATTACCTAACTTTGAATCGAAAGGATCAAGAAATGCAATACATCTATTCTTATCTTCACATATCGACAAGAACTCGAGTTTCAGCAGAACTTTCTCTTTCTCTTGCAAGGGCATCGTGTCAATCGCGTTAACACGTGTATAAAAATATTGAGATGAAATGATCAAAGAATGTAATAGACCTGTTTATATCTTCCCACTCCGGTAAGAGACTGGAGCTGCAGCAGGACACCGAATATTTAGACACTACTAGGCAGTCGCAGGCAGCAGTTCTTGTTTCGATTATTCATCCGTCAGGACTGCACCTTACCGGGTACTAAGAAGTTTCCGAACTTAAAAGGCATCAAGGCTATCTCCAGTGTGTGAATAAAGTAAATGGTCTGGTGCCACTGGTGACCAGCTTCGTCTTTTCTAGATTTTCCTCAAGATGAAGTGCAGCCTTTATCATAAATTTAAGATTAATGGAGAGCCTACAAGTTGAGTGCGATTATACAATCATCTTTTAATGAGTGGTGTCACATGGTGGTATTACTAGCGGGATTTATCACTAAGATGCCCAACGGAATCATCGGTGCCGAACTATTATCAGACTCAGAGTGGTTTCCTTTCACGATGTGCTCCCGCACTACGTCTAAAACAAGAAGCAAAATAAATCAAACAAAAAATGGGGAAAAACGGACCCTTTTGATTCCTCAGGACACCCAGAGGAATTAGAACTGATCAGATTATCTATCTATCTGTCTATCTATCTATCTATCTATCTATCTATCTATCTATCTATCTATCTATCTATCTATCTATCTATCTATCTATCTATCTATCTATCTATCTATCTATCTATCTATCTATCTATCTATCTATCTATCTATCTATCTATCTATCTATCTATCTATCTCATTCTCTATTGTCTGGTTGCGCCAGTTTAGGTTCTTTTTACTATAACATAAGAACATGCATAGTTTGTTCACTCTCTCCCTCCGTCTCATCTATCTATCTATCTATCTATCTATCTATCTATCTATCTATCTATCTATCTATCTATCTATCTATCTATCTATCTATCTATCTATCTATCTATCTATCTATCTATCGCGCGCTCTTTTTTTAGTTTTGAATGTCGTAATGTTGGTTTATTGTTTAGCGATTTTAGCCTTGGCCACATAAGCACTGACAGCACGGTACGTTGTGGAACTTTTAATCTTTAAAGTACGGTTATTGGTTTTATACTTGAAAGATAATGTTTCCTTATTTTAAACACACGTCAAAAATCGTTTTCCAATTCGTGCCTTATTGAAACTGCCATGATGAGATTTAGATGGCAAATACATTGTACATGCCTGTGATATTTATGGAGAAATACAATTTTTTGTTGTTGTTGTTGTACATCATTAATGCATGAACGTGAATTACTTTTATTTGATTTTGGGTTACCCTTGACCCTGACTTTGTAAAATGTGTTATCAAGTTGAGGAGCAAATAATTACCCATCCATGATATCTTCTTCACCTTTTTGCCCGTGGACGTTGGATGTTAAAGCGGATGATTATATCCGTTGTTAGAAGTTTGTTGTTGTTGTTGTTGTTGTTGTTGTTGTTGTTGTTGTTGTTGTTGTTGTTGTTGTTGTTGTTGATTATTTTAAGATTTTTTTCACCTTCTAGATAAGCTAGGTTTTTTTTGGCGGACATATCAATCGTGTCTATCACTACACCCTTGACCCAATCCATTTTGTGATTGGTTTTAATTTTTTCCAACACTTGCACTTTGGGTTACCGCGTCCTAAAAGTTCAAACACTATCAAAGTGAATGAGAGTTAAATAACCTTTGCTCTTTAGACTCATCAATTTAATCTCTGCCTCACGTTTAAGATTAAATTAAAAAAAAAATTATGACTGGTTAAAGTACATACATGTATAACGACTAGCATATAGCTAACGGTATTAGTCCGCACCAATTAATTTCACTATCTGTTTCGAGCAGAGTGACGTCAAAGCTGTGAGAGACTGTAAAACAAGCTGGTTGTACATGATGCGGAAAGTATATCTTCTCCGGTTATCATTTTTTTATCGATCTTATCATACATTTTTGTCTGGATTCATTCTTTCATATTCGGAGCTATCACTGCATTGCTCGCATTTTAAGACATCGGGCCTGTAATGCAAAACGAGAGAGAGAGATAGAGAGAGAGAGAGAGAGAGAGAGAGAGAGAGAGAGAGAGAGAGAGTTCTATTCTTTCAACTAGAAATCTATGTGGAATCGCCAGAATAAGACAGTATACACACGTTACAACACGTTTACAACACGTGATATAGCGATGCTTCAGAGTTGTTTTTAGTATTTGTCAGTGTTTTGATCTAGCAGAAATATTCTTCGCAAACGTAGCCCATCCTGTTACAAAAATGTATTTAAAATGCCGAGATTTACTTACCGTGTAGACTTTTTTTCAAGAATGTTATGTCGATTCTTAAATTTACCCTCCATTTCTCTCGGAAAATCAAATAAAATGTACTAAGCGTCGGGTTCACTAACATGCAGTTCTCTTGCAGCGACCATTTGCAAAGTGAAATAAATTGTATGGCAGCCATGAAAGTCAGTTAATATGCGCAATAGCCCGCATACACACGCACAAACGTTTTTTCTATTAATTCAAGGTGTGTTTTTATCTCAGTATCAAGTTTCTCAGTCCCCCAACCTCTTCCCTCTCTCTCTCTCTCTCTCTCTCTCTCTCTCTCTCTCACACACACACACACTCTCTCTCACTCTCCCCCCTCCTCTCTCACTTTCTCCCCTTTCTCTCCTCCATTTTCTTTGAACCCCACTTCCAGTCTGCTCTTCTCCAACATGCCCGTTTCTGTTGTTAGCATACTTGAATTAATTTAAGAGAAATTTGAGCGTTGCTGATTTACAATTTAAGTATCAGCCAATTAACACTGACAGACGCCCACATAGGGTGCATTTTATTTAGTTTTCTTTTCCAAACTTCTGGCAAATCATGTTTTTTATTCACGTATTCCGTTAACTCTAATTTTAATGGGAAAATGGCTTTTCTAGCCAGCACCTATCTGAAACACCTTTTTGATTCAGTAGAAGGGATGTGACCTAGCTGGTATACGCAGTGCTACAAATATGTTTTATTTGCAAGACTATGTGGATTTTTTACCCATTCTCTTGAAAGATTCTCTTTTTCTGATTTTCCACCAAAGCTTTAACACCCGTATCAATCTTTCTACCAACCCTTCTCACCATTCTTTCTCCTATTATCCCTCCCCCTTCGTATCTCTCTCTATATATAAATATGTCTCTCTCTTTTTCTTTCTCTCTCTCAAGACAATACAAAGCTTTCGTATTGGATGGAATCTTTTATCGTGTTAGTTTTTGTGTGTGTGCTTACATTGGAACCAGAACGTCAACTTTTCCATTGTTTCAATCAACTTTTCAGGAAAAAAGACCACTATGAAAGAAAGTTGCAACTCATTTCCTTGTGATCAAAATGACTCATGGAACGCTGACATCTAAATCAAGATCAACTTACCAGATGGACTTTCGTCACGACTTTGTTTTGAGTAATTGATCTATGTAAAAAGACCTTTAAAAAACAACAACAAATCAAAACAACTAAGAGTTTTGCTACTAGAGGAGACATACCATATTACTAACTTGTTAATAGTTAATGCATGTACTAAACATATTGGACGTGTAAGGAGCAAGTTTCCGTTGAAGTGCCTGCGTGCAGTTGTTAAGTATGGATAGTGCAGGTGGAGATGACGACCTTAAGCATGTTCGCCTGACAGGCTATGGCAAGCGAGACCCGTTAGATGGACCAAAGGGCGAGCCTATCTGGCACCAGTCACCTCTCTTCAAAAATGGGGCCTATGGTAAGACAAAAAAAGTCAACAGTATTCCTTGTATGCATATAGGCTGTTAAAATGATTTATGAAAATGCCTACATCCAACCAAATTGGTGAACGAAAGCTGAGAATATTAACAAAATTCTTTCAAATTAATGGGTTTTTTTAAATTTCAGAGTTAAACATAGTTGTTTTTTAAAGCTCTACTAACTTTCAAATATGATTGATTTTTTTCATGTACTGTATTTTGTAATTAGAAATAATTGTTACACAAAAAAAGCCATAAAACTCCATAAATAAACGTCTGTAAATTGTTTAATTTCTCTCTGTATTTTCCCATTATATCTCAACAGAACCAGGCACAATATCAGAGCGTGAAACCTTCCTTCCACCAGTCAAGCTGGACCCAGGTTGGGATGGCATGGCCAACAATGCTGTCGTCCACAAAAGCTCTACAGAGCAGCTTATATCAGAGATGCAAAATAATCCCCCAAGAGACAGGTTTGATTTTCTACCTTAATGAATATGAAAATATGATACTTTATTTACTATGTTTTATCTATTCCTTGAAGCTATGTCATAAAAAATTGCACAAGAACATGTTTAAGTTACAAAATATATTCTTAATTTTATTATTTTGAATTACATGCATCATGCAACTAAACATACTGAGAAGAGACCAAATCTTTAAAAAATAAGCTTATTGAGGCAAATAGAGAGAGATTCATGAATGTGGTTTGTTATTTGAGGAAAGAATCCTGTTTCTCTCCAAAATCCATAGAAGATGAGGAATGGGTCTAAAATGAAGGCAGTTTATGCCAGCCAAATGTTTTTAATGAAAAAATGCAGTTTCATAGCTTTTCTCGTCCTGCTCTGATCTGAACTAGGACTTTCAATTCAACTCCAGTATGTGCATAACACCAACAAGGGTAAATCTACCACTTAAAGTAGTGTTATGTGGGAAGTAATTTCGATGTTGTTTTAGTTTTTCTTAACTACTGACTTTGCAGACTTGCCCAAAACAAAATTTAAAAAAATGAACTTACATAAATTATGAAAGTAAAAAAAGGGGGATGAACCATTTCCTTTCATTTTCAAGTAATTCTGAATATTTTCTTAACCTGATTAGCTTTTCACCTGCTATCTCTTTAGGCTATTATTTTCGTATAGCCCTAATCTTAGTGCGGTAGGAGCCAGATAAATTCACCCCTTGGCTAAATGTTTGTGCTATTTTTCTTTTTTTTTTTTTTGAAGTACTATAAGATGTTATACATTTTGAACATACTTGTCTCCTAAAAACTCTGAAACAAGCCTTTTTGCATTTTATAAACAGGGTCTAAAGATAACAAAGGTATTTTGATATAGCTTTATAGGTGATTCATACAAGGATAAACAACAACAATCATTTATGGTGAAGCTTTTCTAAATAATTCTAAGAAAGCTATGTGTGAGATAAAACATTTTTCAATATCAGAAAAAAATTCTAAAATTGATTTGGAAATTACTTTAAAACAAAAGGAAACAATTAAATGATTTTTTTTTTTTACTAAGCAGCGTTATTGTAACATGCCTTTTGATATATTATTAAGTACTAGTTTTCTCACAATTCCTTTGAGTTTTCCTTTTCCCGTAGTAATCTCTATGAGAATAACCAAGTATATCCATCTCAGAAAAATGTTAAATAGCACCTTATTTATTTATGTTTAATCAAATTTTTTTGCTCTCATTTCATCTCAATATCTTGTTGGCTTTATATCCATGGATTTTCTAGGCTGCAATCATAGCAAGGTGTCTTAAATGTACCTGATACTTTACAAATAATTCAATATATCTGGATCTATGTCACATTTTGAAATGGAAGGCATTTTATAAGCTAACATCTCCTATCTTTGTGATTGATATTGATTATGAAATTTGTACATTGCAGTACAGTAGTTTTTTTTGTTTGTTTTCTTTTTTAATTTTTGAAAGCTAGTTATTTCTTGACAGTAAGCCCTTCAATGTTACTAGAAAGTAGGATGGGCAGAAAGTTGCTCTTTTCAAGATTATTAAAAAAAAAAAAAAAATCACACTATGTTCATTTTTTTTCATTTTTCGGACGAGTCCTCTGACAAGACGCAATGCGTTAAATTACAAGGTCACCTCAAACTACCAGATCATTCATAAGGCATTCCATGCTTTGAAAGATAAAAAAAATTCTGAGAAAGAAAAATAAATGAACTAACTCATCATCCTAATTCCTTAACAATCTCTTAAATTCTGATCTCTTATGCAGAAACAATATTAAGTCTCTAAGATTTAAAATATACAGTTTGTTTAATATCATGTTAAAGACTTACATGTTGATTAGAAAGATTTGCATTTTGGCAACCATGGTGAGAAAAAATGCTCATTTTGCATAACTGTGAATGGTCAATGAAAATTCTTTTTTTGTATTTCATGATTAAATTTCATGTGCAGTAAACAATTCTTGAAACTGCTTATGTGAATATTATGATACTGTTTTTACACACACCTTCAATCTATATCAGGAAAGTGTTATATATCAAAGCAGTCAGTGTGTGTGTGCAAGTGCGTGTGTGTGTGTGTGTGTGTGTACGCGCGCGTGCATGCGTGTATGTGTGTGTGTCATGTTCTGGGGGAAAAATACCAACTTTAACATGCTCTGTAATATTATTGTAATAATTAAATTTAAAGAATATGATAAAAAAATAATTGAATTATTTTGATGCTTTTTTACTCTGCTATTCAGGATGCACATGGTGTACATTATTATGATGATCCATGGAGTTGCAATCCTCATTCCATGGAATATGTTTATAAATGCCAAATCTGTAAGTTTCAGAGCTTATGTCAACTTCTACTTTTAATGAAAAAATTAATGAAATGTTTTATTCTTATGCTTTTTTTTCTTCTAGAATTTAAATTTAATGGCTTTTATGCATGTTAAATGTTTTGAAGCTGTCAATTAAAAGAAAAAATTACTTTTTGCAAGGATAATGTAGTATAAATTTCATTTATCACATGCCAAATGTTAATTCGTATAAAATTAAAATTGATGTAAATTATTCTTGCAACAATTAAGTATATATGCTATCGTTTATCCTTGCGCTATTATTGCTCTTATTTTTCGTCTTGTGTTAGTATTTTGAAAACTACAAGCTTGACCAAGGCAACCAATCATCAGCAGCCTTACTGGACTACAAAACCAACTTTATGAGCTATATTGGAATGGCATCACAGTGGCCAAACTTCCTAATGAACTTAGTTAATCTCTGCTGCCAATGTGGAGGGTAAGTTGTGGACAAGCACACTGAGTTTGAGTTAAGGAAACCTGAACTCTACTGAATTGTTGAAAGCTTCTGTAGTTAAAGGCTTCTCAGATCTTATTTTAATTTTCCTGAAATAGTTTCATTCAAAGATGAATTGATGGTAATTTTTATGAATGTGCTTTATTCAATGTTTCATAACTTACTTATGAGTTATTTCAACAAGTAGAAGGGGGAAAGCGTGAAGGTTATTTATGATTCTTGTATGAAGATTTGATCAGTTATACGATTTTTTGTGTCTGTATTGTTTCTGGAGTTAGTGCTTCCTTATTTCTGTTTGAAAATTATTTCCAGAAAATTGTCTGTAGGAAAACGCTGAGGTGTTTATATTATAATGCTTCACTCAAACAACCATACCCTGTATATCACAGTCATTTCTTTGGTGGGTAACATACAGTACTCTGAAACTTTAATAAATTTTTGTCTGCCACTAAATCATGAATTAATTTATTACCTAGCCAGTTGCTAGATTTTCACAAAACCATTTCAGGAGCTAGAGCAAGAAAAATATTTTTAAGAAGAATGATTTGTTACACATTCATATTGCTATCTCGCTAATCAAGTGAGTATGGCTGTTATTTACATGCACAACGTGATCGCAGATAGTTTGACTTTTCAAACTCTGTTACAAACATAGCTATTGCAGGCCTATACAATTTTTGTTGTCAGCAGCTCCTTCAAAACTTTTAAAATTGTTTAGTATATTAAAGGCTTTTTTTTATTTTTATATTTTCCAGAGGCAGACTTGGCTTTAAGATCGTCACCAGTATATTTATTATGATCATCATGTTTGCCTTCACAGTGGTCCTTGCTATGATTGATAGTAGTGAATGTAAGTATAGAAACAATCTGAGTTGATTTTTCTAGTTGATAATAAACATGTAGACGACAGTTATCATGTATATATATTTAGGCATTGTGTTATTTTTTTTAATGGAAATATAAATAAATATAAAAAATTGCATTCCATAAATGTTTCCCTTTAATTTTACATGTTATTTCTTTTCTTTCTCCTTGTATTATTTTTCTAAAGGCAGCACTGTTTAATACCTTCATTTTGCATTTTTTTACATTTGCAGGGCCAGAGACATTTTTCTGGATAACAATGGCCTCAGCAGTGGTCATAAATGGTAGGAAAAGCTTTATCATATCTAGTTGTGATGATGATCGATCTGTACTCATCAAAACAATGGATAAAAATAGATCACTATAGTTGTAGTTATTAGTAGTAGTAGTAGTAGTAGTAGTAGTAGTAGTAGTAGTAGTAGTAGTAGTAGTAGTAGTAGTAGTAGTAGTAGTGGTAGTGGTAGTGGTAGTGGTAGTGGCAGCAGCAGTAGTAGTAGTAGGAGTGGAAGAAACATCATTTTCTAAATATATATATATATATATTTTTTTTTTTTTACTTTTATTATTTTTTAGGCTAATTGATACCATGTTGACAGAGCCCCTCCCTATTTTTCTGTAATGCATAGAGTTCATCTGTTTTTTTTTTTTAAATTAATAAGCACTTCTGAAGATAATCATGGTAGAATCTTATCATTTAACAGTGCCCATTTTGGTCAATGATCTATAGTGAAGTACTGAAATAAATACATAATTTTTTTTCGTCAAATATCCCTTGTTTGAATATATAAATTGCAGCTGCGGTGGGAATGTATCAGAACAGCATGTATGGTCTCGTAGCTGTTCTTCCTATGAAGTACACAAATGCAGTTATCTTGGGAAATGTAAGTGACATATCTTGTATTAAGCTCTCTTTTTTGGTTTGATTCAAATAGAAATAGACAAAAGGCACATGCAGTTTAAATATAAAAGTAGAGGAAGAAGGTATCAATGAACAAAAATGTTTTGTCCATCTTTAGTAAAGTTCACATTATTTCTGTAACTCACTGATGTAATTTGAAAAAAAAAATAACATATGCTTGTAATCTTTTATATTTCATGGTTCAGTGCCTTTTGTGTGTGTGTGTGTGTGTGTGTGTGTGTACTGTTTGTAGAAATGTGTTGGTGCGGTTATTCTGTTTTTTATGCATGATCTTGACGTGTAGTATAAAAAGATATCACTTAATTCATTTAACAACCATGATTTTTATAGTTTTTATTCCTCTTTTTTGTACAGAATATCTCAGGGACATTGGTGGCTGTAACGAATATAATTGTCCTTATCTGTAAGTCTACAGTTTTTACTTATTGTTCTCCAGTTTTATTTTTTAGATGTTAATAGAATGCTGATAAGACACATCTACTAAATAAGTTGTGAAACCAACAGAACATTATTACATTTATAGTTAACAATAACAATTTTATTATTGGCCATAAAGACAAGAATGGGTGCACATAGCTGCCAGTCCCTTCAATCGCTCAGTACTTGCTGACTTTTTCAGAAATAACACCCAGTTAGCCCACCGTTTACTGGGCCCATTTACATTTTTAACGTCTCATAAGTAACCCCTATGCTTTGTGGCACTGAGAGCCGCTGAGTCTCTAATCAACTTGTAGATTAATAGGTCACTCGCTGTTCTTTTCGCTAAAAAAATGTGGTAAATAGTATAGCGGCAATTATGCTTCTGCCGTTGGCTATCAGTCCATAGGGGAATCTCCTGGCTTTATTTACCGGAGTTAGGCAGCGAGTTTGTTCACAAGAATCCATTTTTTGGGCGACCAGTTGGACTGATTTAGACTTTGAACCATCTTCGCTGTCAAGTGCCGATCCCCTCACAGTACTTACTCTCGCATGATCAGATAAACAATTTCAATTTTCATATCATGTAGAGCTAGACAGAATTGCTGCCACTCTTTCATACGCTCACACGCGTCCTTCGCAACAGTTTTTTCCCCCTCTCTCCCCAAACTTTGATAAATTGGAAAACAATTTAACTCCATTACTCCAGTTTTACCTTGACATAGGATAAATTCTCGAACGGTTAATTCACGGTCTGATTTTCTGCACAGCACACCTTCACCTCTAACAGTTGTTTGTCCTTGGTTATCGCGAATTATATATTGTCTTCGGAATTCGGGAACAAACATCTAACTTAATCTAGATCTGTTATGTCAAACGGATAATTGCTGTTGTCTGTCGTTATTGTGTTGCAACTCTAGCCAAACCGATGCTACCTTTTGTATCGTATTGCAGTTGGATGTATATTGTTCAAACTTTTTGTTGTTAATGAATATTATTTTAATGTCCCTTATGAACTTCTAGATTTTCGATCATTTTCTTACATTTACGATCTTGAGGGAGACACACAATTTGTGGTATGCCCCGTTAAATTGCCAATTGAAGACAGATACCTCCAAACAAACCTATTTGTCGTTCCAAAGTGGAACTGCATCTCGTGAAGGTGAATCCAGATCTAGACTGCAGCTTTATGTTCTGAATCTTGTTGATATCCGATAGTATTAGATTCTAGATCTAGATCTAATTCTGTGCTACATATCAATAACTAGATAGTTAACATTGAGGGGGGAACTGTCTCAAATGGCAGAGCGTCTGATTCTCATTAAGTGCCTAATTCGGCTGGACAAATTTATTTGTTGGATTATGTCCCCTACTGGTTGGTTTAGTCAATGACAATGGTGTTAGTCCCAAATGCTTTGGGCATGCTAAAAAGCTTGAATTTTTTAGCCAGCCGTCTTGAAAATGTCATATTTAGGTCACACAAAACATGGGTATGGCTAATGTGGTGTTTCTGACTTTATGAGATAAAATCAACAAACAATACGGTAACATCTCAACTCCATTGAGAAGTAAAATGCCAAGATTGTTAAAGGACAAATGCTTTTTAAAAAAAAATGCAATAAACATTTATCTTGTTCTTTTATCCCTGAGTTAAATATATAAATCAAATTAAACTATCTCCTTCTTTATGTCATCAAATATAAAAAAAAGGACATTATCATCTCTTGAGGGAATATTGTCTAATTATTTCTTAAATGTCTATTCTGTATAATTTTTTTATAGTATTAACTAATTTTTACACAATACTTCCTTACTTCACAGTGTCACCAAGTAAAAAGACAGCAGCCATCTACTACTTTGTAGTAGCCATACTGATTTTGATGATTGCCTTTGATGCCTATTTTCTGACAGATCATTCTGTAAGAAACATGTTGCTGTTGTGGTTAAGTTTGTAATCACTATCTGTTAAGTTCATTTAAAATTTTAAGTAATAGGATTTTTTTTTAAATCAAGTTGAGGAAAATTAAAAGATATACACTTTTTAGAATGTTTTGCTGATCATATAGTTATGACCTTCTGATGAAGTGACATTAAAATTAAGTTACACGAAAAAGTGGGTTAGGTTTTTTTTCTTCAATGTAGGCTGGTTATAATGTTTCAAGTAATGGCCACTTCTTATTACGTTACATTTGAATTTAATAATTGACTTCTCAGCAAGTAAAGTTATTTAATATTGCCTCCTTGAATGGCTAACAAGACTTATATCATAACATTCAAATCCATGAAATCAAAAGCTATTTTTAAGGTGGATGATCAGCAAAGGTAGGCTTTAGCACGGTTTGTTTTTGTCTCTTTAAGTTTAATATTCGTCTTGATACCTATCCAATATTTGAAACCATGTATACTTGACTTGGAATTAAATTTGTCGTTAACAGATTTTAATTCCATTCTTGCAGAGATTTTTCCGCCATCACACAGAACTGTCTAATTTGAAGAAAAAGGAACTGAAGGAGAAATCACCCAATCAGGAACCATTAATAAAAGTTCTTGCGAAAAGCTTTGGGCGTGTCATGAAAGAGGTAATGTAGCAAGCAAACAGGATGTAGTTGCTCAAATATTTTTCTGAACATTTCTTTTTTGTACAGTATACATTTTGATAGGTTTTGTAATCCTAAAACAGATAAGATTTGATTTTATCCATCATTTTTTTAACTTCTGGTTCTATTAAAACAATACAAACCGAAAGCATTCTACATAAGTTGCCTAATTTGTGATGGAAGTGACTCTCCAAGGCTAAATATCTCTCTCTCTCTCTCTCTCTCTCTCTCTCTCTCTCTCTCTCTCTCTCTCTCTCTCTCTCTCTCTCTCTCTCTCTCTCTCTCTCTCTCTCTCTCTCTCTCTCTCTCTCTCTCTCTTTTGCTTTGCCAATATCTCTTTCCATTTTTGTCTTGCCCTCTCCCTTCCCCTTTCCTTTCTCTCCTTTCTTTTCATCGTCCTTCTTTGCCACTCATAGCTATCTTCATTACATATTTAGTGGAATAATTCTCAGGTAATATTTGAAATATTTAAAGACAAACAGCAAGTTCATCACATTATTATCATAGCTTTCAATGGCAAGTATAATTTGTTCATCTTCATTTTAAACAAAACTGCATCATCAACACCTTTTTACAACTTAACTTGCAGATACTTTTTCCTCAATAAATAATTGTAGAGGCTAGAGAGGCCCTGCCTAGCCAGCTAGGCTAGAGATATGCCCGATGGGTAATGCCTAGTTAGGTAGGTCATAGGAGAGACATGACTCGATGTTGACTAGGAAAACGGAAAGAGACAGGAATTTTGAAGGAAAAAAAAGGAGCAATTTTTTTCGGTAAAAGATTTAGGCTAACACCAGTCCTGTAAAAAAATGATGGCTGTTCTTTCTTTAAAGAAAGACATGGAGCTGGGACTTTTGTGCCTGATGTGATTGTGACGTCGTAGCTTTTTCAGATGCCCACAAAATTAAATCTAAAGGCTTTTACTGCATAATATTTTATGCCTGCAATAGAATGTACATCTAGCTTTGAAAACAAGCCGGTCTAGGCATAGGTCTATGCTAATCATGTATTAAAATAGGAGAATATGTGTACTGCTAAACTTCATCTAGGTCCGAGCTAGACTGTTGATCTAGATTTATACCAACGGACTGTTTCAGTGTTGTTCGACATTAGGCTTAATGAATAATGATTAGATTTTAGAGGGATTCCGTTGTGCACTTAGGTCCAACCTAGAACTCTTTTAGCTCTTGAATCTAAACCTAGATCTGAAAAGACATTAGATTGATTTGACGGATATATTATCCTTTGTTTTCTTTTTTTTAGTGGGAGTAGACTCAAAATCTAGTCACTTTCAAAATCTGAGAGCTATTTATATTTTTCTGGACTTTTCCTGTAACGTGTAACAGACATGGCCTAGGTCTACAGTCTACTGGGTGGTATCTACGGTGTATATATTAGACCTACATTAGTGTAGGTTTCAGAGTCTATTACTAGAGAGAAGGCAAATGCAGAAAATAATGCATGCGCAAACCTGAATATTTCTGGGGTCTCTCTAGCCTCGTTGCCTAGGTTTGGGGTCTGGCTCGACACTTTCATAATTAAAATAAGTTTTTAAGTCAGCCTTAATGGACGATACTTAAGTATGTCCTTTCTGTATTTGGTCATAGAATTTTTCATTATCAGCGAATTAAATGGTCCATGTCATATGAATTTTTTAGTTTCATTTTTTTTAACTTTTAAATTGTCTCTTTTGAATTTTACTCTCAGGAGCAATAAAGGAAAACTAAATTAACTCCTTTTGCATTTTTTTTTTTTTTTCAATTCCAGATATGGCATTTGGCCTTTGGTGTTTTTTTCACCTTCTTCATCACCTTAGTCTTGTTCCCAGCTGTTGTTAGTGATGTCAAGCCCATGCAGATTAAAATGCATGGTAAATTTGCACGATCAATATGAAATATGTTCAATTTAATATTATCGACGGTTTAAATTTTTACATGAAGTCATATCATATTTTCTCAAAGTATAATATGAAATAAGATTGCCGATAAATTGTTTTAAATTTTTGCAAAGCTATTCATGCTTTTTGTTTCAATAAGCTGTCTTAATTATTTGAAATAAAACTTATAGTGCCATTTTCTTCCTGCTTTGTCTCTTTTCATCTGAAAAATATAAAATATCAATTTTTTTTTTCAGATGAATACTGGACAGCAATATTCTGTTTCCTTTTCTTTAATTTCTTTGCAACACTTGGAAACTTTGCCACTGAATTTGTGAGATGGGTAAGCGAAAAAAGGAATTTTAAGTTTTAAATCATAAACATAAATTCATATCTTAAGCCTTTTATATTTGTTACCAGTTCACTTGTATGAAGCCTCATTCGTTCTCTCTGAAAAAAGAAAAAGTAAATAAAGAAGCGCAAGCTCATAACTGTATATCATTTGTCAATCCACTTTCCATATTGTCTGTAGAAAACTATCTAGATATATTTAAGATAAGTTCAGATAACACTTTGGGGAAATTGACATTGACATGCCCATTTGCAATTAAAAAAAAAAAAAAGATTATACAATCATATTAACCCTTTGAACCCGTAATCTCGCTACAGCGGGATGTAATTATTTGTCAACTATCCGTAATCCCGCTACAGCGGTATCTGCCTTATTTGACTCTAGGTCGTAGTACCGCTATATCAGATTTGGATTGGAGGGGTATGATCTAACGCGCTATAAATAACTACCAATAAGATTCATATCCTGTTTAAAATAATAAATAGCGTCAGTTAAAGATGTCCGCGTCCATCAGGCATGTTTTTGATGATATTTTAGTAAGAGCAGTGAGGGGCCAGGAATATTGGTCAATGAGGTCAGGGTAATAGGGTTATCAAGAACTTCAGCAAGGTATGAGACAGTAGTCATGGTATCCCCACACTGTACTGTGGGGTAGCACTTAAAATTGTTCATATATACATGTCAATATTGGTAACTTAGAAACCAATCAATTAACCGACACACTCTCACAACCATTTTTTATCAAAATAAGTAGATGCATTCAAGAGTACTTTTGACTTAGGATGAACAAATTTAAATGCCTTGTTCATAGTCGATTTTAACATAATAATTTAAATGTTCTTTTTTACTTTCAGCCAAACGCTCGCTGGGTGAATATTTTGGTACTCTCGCGTGTGATTTTCATACCCCTCATGGTGCTGGGTAATTTCCGCCCTGAATTGCGAACTCTCTCGGTTTACTTTGATCATGATGCTATTTTCATATCATCTGTCATCCTATTTGCCTTCAGTGCAGGCTACTGCAGCAGCTTACTCATGATGTACGCCCCCAAGTAAGTAATCAGCAAAATTGTCTTGACACTTTCATCTTTCAAAACATGTACAGGTTTTATGGTTTATAATAAATTTTTGCTGCCTCCCAGTTCAATTTATGACCCTTAAATAAATTACCAAATAAAGCGCCACACCACACACTAAATACTAGAGAAAGAAATTTGAAAAAAATTGTAAGAAGCGGGTGATGGAAGCTATGATAAATGATGGCATGACCAATCACAGCATATTTGTCCAACTTATCTGCTCAGTAGCAGTTTGATCTCTTCGACTGTAATAATAATAATAATAATATATTGCATTTTATATAGCGCACTTCCATGAACAATCATTCTCAGTGCGCTGAACAATTTCCATTATCACATGTACAAAAAAAGAATAGTCATATAATGTTGACACAATACAATATTACATTCAAAAGGCACAAGCAGATAGAGTGATGGTAAATCCTGACTCATGTCCACTGCACCCTGGCAAGATCCCAACTAGATAGACACTAACTACCGACATTTCAGAACCCCCTCTTTCCTTATTACTGTAACTCTGAATTAGGTGGCCACTGTAGCTTATGTTGTGGTAAAATATGCATCTATCAAGAGCAAGCTCCCGAATAAGTTATCTTAAAACGCTTCGGGTCAGGATATAAAACTACTTTAGGATGCTTTGACAAAGGGCACCGGTTTTTGTCTTTGAATTTGACAAGTTAAACTACTGTGTCATTTTTATCTCTAAAAATATACATGTAGTTAAATACTCATGTTGACAAGTTTTGTATTTTTTTTTTCTTCAAATCTTTTCTAGGTGTGTCAACCTGAATGATGCTCCCATTGCTGGTATGATCATGGCTCTGTTCTTGGTATTCGGTATTCTGTCAGGCATTAATTGCTCCAGAGTTTGGGGTTACATTATCAAATTGGGATAATGCAGAGTAAGGCATTTCCCACTGCAATGTCTGTTGCTAGAAAAAAATTACCGTCAGCTTCACCATGTTGAGGGAAAGACATATATGGCACAATTTCTTCAACAAAGCAACATGGTACTTCAACTCAACACTTATCAAATGTTACAGCTGTTCATAGACTTCCATGCTGTATCAATAGCAGCGCTCTGCAACTCAGGAATTCATTTCATTTTCACTGTTTCTGGCATATACATGCTTTGAAATTCCTGTAAGATGTTTCTTTCATATCATTAACTTAAAAATTAATTTAGAGGGCATCTGTTTTTGCTTTGGTTTGAAAAAAAATTGTACTAGCTGTGGTCAGTACGATGTCAATATCATAGTTGTTGGGTTTTCTTTTTTTTATTTTTTATTTTATTTTAATCCTTTACTTTAAAGGGAAACATATCTAAATAGAAAAGACTTAAATGCTGACCAGTTCTTGTTGGCAAGAATTTGTTAACATATGTATGTTAATCCCTTTTTACCTCATTTTATAACTCTTCTTTAAATGGAATGCAAAATTTAACTATTAAAAGTTATTCATTTTTTATCCTGACTATTTTGAAAAAGCACATCCATGTAGCAAGTGAACTATAGACAAAAATGTGAAATAGAATATTTGCTCCTGCGCTGCCTTTTTGTTTGATAGTCAAGGCAAACACACTCAGTATTCACCTTTAAATAAAGCTCTATCATTTGCAAAATAATTTTTTAAAATGGAAAGTAGAAAATTTCAGATTGCCTCTAAATAAAGAGGTCAAATTATCTAATGTTTTTGTTCACATTGCAAAAACAAGGAGGAATAAAGCCAAATTATTTTTGCTTAATGAGAGATGACAGATTTGAGGAAAAAAAAAAAATCAAAGAATATCAGTTTTATACACACACACAAAAAAAGGAAAATATTTACTCTTAATGAGATATCCACTGAATAAATGAAATTTTGTAATAGTATGAGGGCATAAAAAAAATATTAAAGAAGAATTATTTCCTAACGTTTGAGATCATGATCAGATAACTTTATAATCTTTGGAAGCATCTGATACTTAGTTTATCATATGTGGATTCAACTTTTTTCTTGTACATAGGGCTCTTTACCAAAACATTTTTGTTAGCAGAAAAGTCCAGTGAAAATTCTGGTGTGACTTGTTTTTAGCACCTGAATATATTTTTTTAGACTTAAAATGACAATTTTTGTGTGGATCAATCCTCATATTTGTTTATATTTTTGACACAGCATCTTACAAAAGAAAACAATTCTTTAACACATACTCATGTATCTCAGAATTATGGTGAGACCCTAATTTTGAAAGACAAACAATTCTATAAATCATTGTTCGAACTCTTGAAAAGTGCCTATCCATGGAATCTGTTTGTCAAAAACTTGAATGACATTTCCCCTCATTTATAATGCTTATATCATTCTCACCCTTCACTCTTCCCTTGACATATCTGCACAGTATTGTTATATATATATACTACATTGATTTGTTTTAGGATATTTAATTAAACATGTTCTATACTTTTACAGAAAATTTACTAAGTTAGATTTTCATTTTTCCCCCTTTCTTTTATCAATGATGTGTATATTAAGTGGGCTTGTTGCTCTATTTGAATCATTTCTTACACAAATTAGTAAACCATGGCATATTTTCCCTTGCTTTTCACCTGACAAAATTAGTGCAACATTTTTTTGTGTATTTTTAATACAGAAATCTGAATCTCAAGCGTCTTGTTGCAATAGTATTATGTTCTGTATTTTTCTATGTGAAAAGCAAGGGAAAATATGCCATGGTTTACTAATTTGTGTAAGAAATGATTCAAATAGAGCAACAAGCCCACTTAATATACACATCATTGATAAAAGAAAGGGGGAAAAATGAAAATCTAACTTAGTAAATTTTCTGTAAAAGTATAGAACATGTTTAATTAAATATCCTAAAACAAATCAATGTAGTATATATATATAACAATACTGTGCAGATATGTCAAGGGAAGAGTGAAGGGTGAGAATGATATAAGCATTATAAATGAGGGGAAATGTCATTCAAGTTTTTGACAAACAGATTCCATGGATAGGCACTTTTCAAGAGTTCGAACAATGATTTATAGAATTGTTTGTCTTTCAAAATTAGGGTCTATTCTTTAACACATACTCATGTATCTCAGAATTATGGTGAGACCCTAATTTTGAAAGACAAACAATTCTATAAATCATTGTTCGAACTCTTGAAAAGTGCCTATCCATGGAATCTGTTTGTCAAAAACTTGAATGACATTTCCCCTCATTTATAATGCTTATATCATTCTCACCCTTCACTCTTCCCTTGACATATCTGCACAGTATTGTTATATATATATACTACATTGATTTGTTTTAGGATATTTAATTAAACATGTTCTATACTTTTACAGAAAATTTACTAAGTTAGATTTTCATTTTTCCCCCTTTCTTTTATCAATGATGTGTATATTAAGTGGGCTTATTGCTCTATTTGAATCATTTCTTACACAAATTAGTAAACCATGGCATATTTTCCCTTGCTTTTCACCTGACAAAATTAGTGCAAAATTTTTTGGTGTATTTTTAATACAGAAATCTGAATCTCAAGCGTCTTGTTGCAATAGTATTATGTTCTGTATTTCTCTATTTCAAATACATTTACAAATGACATGACTGTTACCAAAGTAAAACAAAGGATCCCCTTTCCGCTTCCCTCTTCGTTGAAAAATTGTTTACAAAATATGTTTGTGCTTCATTTTTCAAATATGGCCTGTAGTAGGCAATGTTAAGGTGCTTTTAATATGCTGATAATTTCTTCCGACATTACTCAGCCACAGATAACAGTAGTAATCTTTTCCTGCTTATGTGCAGAGAATTTCAGTTTGATATTTCTTAGCGTTATGCAAAAGCAGGTTGTTTTTTTTACTCTTTAAAGTTGGATTTTACCAATATAATGGTGATTGGCTTTTCAATCTAATTTTAAGTCTTTAGTATTCTGACGAACAGGAGGTGTGTACATTCTGTGCTTTTTTCTTACCAGCATTCAATTTAATTTTTAAAATATATAGAATTATGTGTTTTCCCCATTCAGTAATTAAAAAAAAATTACTGGCGTTTTTATAAGATTATTTCAATTTTTTATTAAAAAGAAGAAAAAAAATCCTCAAGGGAGTGCAAATTGAAAAGAGTTTTGCTAAAGCCTGAATGGTTATAATGTGTCAGTCAATCCTTTCTTTCCTCCTGGCTACTCCATCTCTTCAAGTCAGATGTCTTTTCACCAACTAGATATATTTTATGATTTTTGGCCTGTATGTTACGTTTTTATTGCAGGTATAAATTAAAAATAGATGAACTTTTTTTTTTTTTATCATTACCCTCTTTCTAGAACTATATGAGCATAAATGACACAGGAGTCATGTTATTTCTGCCCTGTCTCATTTGTGGCAGCACATAAAATTGTCAGATGTCTGTCATGGGGTCCGCCTATGTAGTGCTGACGATGGACGTGCAACCCACTCCACTACAACTACCTCTATTTAGAAGTTTTCTTATGTGGATGTCAAGAATTAGTGATATTTGTAGAGACATATCACACTAATTCTAAGCCATGTCTAAAAAAAATGTGAACAGAAAAGTCAGGTGTTTATTTTTTATAATTTATTTTTATTCAAGAGATGGTGTGAAATTAATAAATTGTATGTAATATTTAGTTAATAAAACTTTAAAAATTTGTTCTTTGGTTATTCCAGGAACTCTTTTAAAAATCACCCTAATGTTTTGTAATACATTGCATCCTCTGCATAAAGTTATGTGGGTGGTAATTTTATTAATACATTATCATTTTAAAGTAATAAAGATTTTCTCTAATCTGCTTGGAACGTGAAACATTCTGTTATTCAAAAGTTCCTTTTTTTTTCTTTTTTCTTTTTTTTCACCCTTTGGATTGATGATTTTGTTGATGTTTCTGATTCCTAGGCTGAATGAATCAAGCTTTATGTATTTTAAATTTAAGTATGGAAATGTTTGTAAAAACAGTGTTTCATATCTTAATTATAATGTTGATTTGGTGGATTATGAATATTTCCTTCAGTTCATCAAATTTCTATCATGCATTATTTATTATGTACATTTTTCTTTGAATGAATTTTTTTTTTTTACTTCCATTGAGCAAAAAGAAAAAACCTTAGGATAAATACCCCTCATCTTAATTACTGTTGGGATATTTGAAAGCATTGTTTTAAAACCTTTTTTAAACATTTTTTTTAAATTTTGGACCTAAAAGTGAAATATTGGTTCATTTTCTTTTTCTTACCAATACGACACATAAATTTGATTATATTACTTGCCATTCCTTTCTTCATATATTTGTCTTGTCTTGCTCAGTTTTCAATATGTATTGTTTGTGGCGTTTTAATAGTCTAAAATTGTTCTCAAAATGTTAAGTTGGAAACTTTTTTGTTGTTGTTGAATATTTGATTTTTCATGTTTACAAATGTTGAAACCTGCACTGTTTATTTCTTGAATGTACGATTTATGGCTGTTTTGCAATAGTTTATTTAGTTTGAAATACCTTATATTTTACAGTATCATTTTAAATTTCACTGGAAAATTTACTTTACTTTCCTCCTTTATAATCATTCATGTCCCAATTTTTTTTCGTCTGTTCGTCTTTAAAGTCTTTAAACTATGGCATTATGGACTGTTACTTTGATCTTTGAAAGTTTTGACAATTTTAAAGTGAATTTTATAAATGTCATAATTATATTAATTGCTTTTTGAATCAAAGTATGAAATATGCACATGTATTTGTATTCAGGGTGTCCCGCAGTTTATGTTCACATAATTTACTACCTGCAATTTTTTTTTTACTGCCGAGGAAAATGAGATGTTTTATTAGACGTGCCAGTGCCATGTATGATTGAAAACAAGGCAATAAAATACTTCTTCTCATATGACAAGCTCAAAGTAATACTTTACATTAGACAAATGTGCATAAAAACAACAACCTAATCATAATGGCCTCACTTAAACATCTGCTAGGGCAACATTATGGTATCCAGGGTTAGACCAGCTGATCTTGAATGAAACAGGTGGGTCAATGCTTACTCTCATGCCAGTATTACTATTGCTATCAGTATATACATACATATTTACACTACCTCAGGCCTGTTGACTACATCTAGATCTAGATTCACTTCAGAGACTGAGGCTAGTTGGGAAGTTGAAGTATTTGGTTAGTTTCTTAAGAAGTTAGAAATTGAATTGGATTTCTCGGCTGCATCCAAAGCTCTTTTATGACTAGCCGCTTTTGCATGAGATGTCATGGCCGTAACATCATATGTACCGATCATATATGTTTTCCTACTCACAAGACAACGGAATTCACTGGCTTTATTCTTAACTTTAGCAAGCCACTCCATAAATGCGTCATCTTTCAACCAGTCAGGTTTGAAATAGCACTTTCCCATGATGATTAAATTTTAAATAATCTTCTTGATCAAGAATGAAAATATTCACAATAATATAACTAAATCCGAATGGGAGTAGATTGATCCACAGAGAGAACGAAGTTAAGTTGTCGAAGTAAGCGATGCAACTGAAAGCTTCACCTAGACCACCTAAACCTAGCAGAAGATAAAAACGTGATCATTTGAGCTGTGCCAATATGTATAAAAAGTCGATATGCGTCACATCAAATATAGTTGCAATGGTAGCCTGCAAAAAACTGCTATTATCAAAATACTCGGAAGTATCGAAATCAGTTGCAGAAACTTCACTGAGATTCCGTATGCACAAAACGAGCATGAAGCTATAATGGTCACTACTTGTATTAGCTTGACTCTGTGCACTAAAACAGTAAAAGCGATGCATGATCCAAAATTTGTTGCTGACCGCATTTACTACCAAATCTTCTGAATTTCTAACCGGCAGAGCAAATTTACAACCTATAAGACCGGAATGCGGAATTTATGACCTTATTATGACTTTGCTGGACTCTGTGTGCATTGTCATTTGAATGATCCAACACCAAAATACAATCTCTTTGAAAAGGTGAAGGGGCATCTCTTCCTTTGGCTTTTGCAAAAATGTGAAATGAGTCGTAAAGCCTTTTGAACACAGATTTTTACTCAATGTCTAATCATTAATGCATGCTTAGACTTTTGTGATATCTCTATAGCAAAGCCTTGTATCAAAGCTAGTCATCTTTTATTGACATGTTTGCTGAGTTAAGCTGCTGCTATTGTAAAATATTTACTGACTTTTTACTGCAGATCCCCATTGGTGAAAAAATCAATGCTTTTTAAAAACACATGTATATTCAATTTTGTGGTTCATATTTGATTTGTTTAACATGCTCTGGGTTCCCTGAAGAGTCGTTCTTCAGGGATAAGCTGATGATTGAGGATTGAAACTTGGACCTCCTGGTCGCAATTTTAGAGCTCAGATACTGAACTTTATGACGGCCCTGAAACAGGTTGAAAAATATGGCATTACCATTTTAATGAAGGTTTACTATATAATATTGTTTTATTTAACGTGGTAATTGTCTCGTGGATCATTGTAAAAACCTGTTCCACAAAATTGGGTGTTGATATAGCAATGCTGGTGATGGTTTAAAAAAATTGTATCGTCCAAATAAGAGCTAGAAAGTAGATTGTGTAAATATTTATCTCTTCCATTTCCTTCAAAGTAAACTGAATGTTGGTATTTGCTATGTAAAAGTCTTGATCCTTTTTTTTATATTATATGAAAAAGTACCCAGACTTTTACAGGGCAAATAGTCTTGAAATTTACGAATCTTTTATTAGACTTATTTGTAGTTTCAATAAGTAAAATAAAGGTATATCAGTATCAATAAATTTCCAGCCTAATACTCAGTAGGATCATGTATGTGTTTGTGAATTTCCCTTGTCACATTAATTTTGAATTTTCTTTAAAAAAAATCGTCCAATGTTACAAGGAATTTATACTTTTAATGATGGTTCTAGGTTATCATAACATGTGTATTAATAGAATTTGGAAGGTGAACATTTGACTTGTTGAAAATCACATATATTTTCCAAATTGACTGATTGCAGTGTATACATGATTATATGGTTGTTGTGTGTGGGTGGTTGCTTTTTAAAATTTTGCTTGGGATTGAAGTGCATTCTTTTTTTATTTATCTCTATTATGTGTCTGGCTTAAAGTATTATGTCTAAAGCTTTTTTTTTTTTTTACTTGAACATGAGTAAGTACATTTTTTTTGTT
Organism: Elysia chlorotica; assembly: GCA_003991915.1. Lineage (NCBI taxonomy): Eukaryota > Metazoa > Mollusca > Gastropoda > Plakobranchidae > Elysia > Elysia chlorotica. The sequence continues at coordinate 87,384 of RQTK01000722.1, forward strand.
TCTTTTTATGGAAGGTCCTAACTTCTTCAAACTCAGTTTTGACATTTTTGATTTGTTTCTGAACTCTGGTTTTATTTTTATTTTTTACATGTTTTGGAATCCAAAGCACTTATTTGAAGCAAGTATTGTATCATTGGAGATACAGCCTGAGAAGATAGTGGTCCTTTTAAGTATTTGATCTCATGGAATTCAGGATTGATAAACTTCTTTGAGGTTCTAAGGTACAATCTCTACAGTAGCAGCATTTCTGACCTAGCCCAACCTGAGTGTAGGTCTGCTACTAGGAGGTTGTCCGACATCAAGGGTTTCCTGCATGTAGTGAAAAATTTCACTGCTGTGCATATATTCCTGTAAACGTTGTAGTGTAATTACTATGTGTATGCATTATATCAATACATTTTTTCCAGACTAATAGATAACATAACTCAAAAGGCACTTTTTTCGAGTTAAACCCTGTTTACATTTATATATACATGTGTATTATATATATAAGAAATTAACTTCACAAGTAAAAGTGGCGTTAGTTATAGCCTTACGCAGCAGATTGTAAAAAGCTGTCAGTTCACGTATAGGCTTTAAAAATGAGATAAAGATGGCCATTTCAAAATTATATTAAGGCATTATTGAATCTGTAGTTCCAGTAAATCTTCCACTGTATAAAAGTTCAGATTAGAAGTGAAGTATAAACATTCCTTTCACATTCTTTTTTTTATTATAACATTATTATAACAAGATGTAGGTATGTTGTTAATGATATTTGAAAAAAAAAGTGCCCCAGTATATGCCACTACATTGCTTATTCAAATTTATAAGCTATAAAATATATTTTATTCATAGAATAAATAAATCCAAAATGTATCATGAACAAAACCTATATTGTTGTTACTCCAATAAAGTCTTATGCCCGCTATTAAGATTTGTTACTTTTTTTAGTTTTGATTTTAGGATATACATGTACGTGCTGGTCAGTATAATGTGATTTTGGTTTAAAGATGTACATGTACGTGCTGGTCAGTATAATGTGATCGGCTGAGATATGAGTTGTAGTATCCCCGCACTCTCTCTGATTGGCAACACATAAAATTACCAGACGTTAATCTAGGGACCCATCTACAATATAACCTATAGTACTGACGTTGGACGCCAAACGAAAAACTCAAACTCAACTGAAACGTTCTCTCTACCTCTTATCACTAAATTTCCCTGTCTCTCATGTCTCTCTTTCTCACTCTTTGCCTTCCTCGCCCCTCCTCCTTTTCCCCGCTTCATTTTATACTTTCTCTTTCTCTCTCTCTCTCTCTCTCTCTCTCTCTCTCTCTCTCTCTCTCCCTCCCCCTCCCTCCCTCCCTTTCTCCCATATCTCTCTTTCTTTTCCCAACAAAAACATCTCTGATATTACATGTATAAGTTTTTGAAAGTCACAAAGTCTTAGTCTATTCTTATAAGATCACAGCAAGACGCATGTCTAAATCACGATTGCCCAGTTTGTAGATGTGGAGCAAAAAAACAACAAAATGAAGAAAAAACGCAAAGCCCGATAAGTAAATAATGTATCAATCTAAGGTTCTTATACTTTATAGTACTGATGTTAAATGGGTAGAGCGCTCCGTTCATCGTTACTATTTTTGTCCATCTACTAACAATTGATACTGCTATGTTAATGCTTCATAGATTTAAAAAGTAAATTATCCATGATTTTATAAAGAAAAAAATCCCTTTAATTGGGATATTTTTGGTGGGGAAAAATACAACAAAACGGGTTTGGCACTTTTCTTTTATTACTGCATACTAATAACATTTTTTCAAATCGTGAATTCTGTGATTACTTTTGGATCAAATCACGCATGTGATTTAATATTTGAGTGAGGGTCAAAAGGTGCCAGAATAAGGTATACATTTTAGAAATGCACAAATAAATGTTTAACTTTAATGCTTCCTAGCATGAAGATGAGTTCTTTCATTAAATTTTTTGTTTAATGGTCGGGAACATAATATATCATATTATTTTCTCGTAAATATTGGAAGAGTGTCTTATGGACCCAAATCAATAACTAAAACAATAGATAATTATTATGCTATTGTTGCTTTATGTACGAAAGACAATTTTAAAGCCCAATACATAATTTTGTAACTAGCACATTTTCACAAAATTAAAGCGTGACAGTAGATTATTAGACTCCAATAACCTAGTTTAACCTTCTCTGACACATAGCCCACAAGACAACCTAGATATCATCATGACAAGGCACACTTGGTGTGAGACACTTGCAGTCACATCAGACTGATCATGATATGGAAACTTGAATTTTTTTTTTTTTGTTTTGTTCTAAAACATTCACGATCTAATCTAACCACGGAACAATAATTTATTTTGTTTTATAGAGTAGTGCTTAAACACGCCTGGGCAAGTGTTCAAATAAGTGCATATTATGCAGATGTATACTAACTTGCCTCAGTTTTTAGGTCTAAATAAGGAAATAATTGTTACCAGGATTAAAAACTTAATCTTATGACCAAATGCTCACTCCCTATTGGAAAAGCTCGAATTTTTACCTGACCCCATTTATGAATACGGGTAACCTTTGGACAGTGAAAATAAAGAATGAGGGTGAAAGCAGGGCGGCAGCTGAGACTGTTATATTGATAGTCTTTAAAGTCTGATCATCTTGTTGTATCAGCAGAGATTAATATACGCTAAGATGTGACAGTTTGATCCTATACAGATCGCTAAAGGTTAACTTCTACCCTTAGTGTAAGGAAATTAAAGTCTTTCAATGTTGACTACAATATTATGAAAATCTTTTATGTCTCCTGTATCCAAAGCTTAATACCTTTTGGAATTACATGTTTTGGAGGAAACCAATCAAAAGCCCACTCGCAAAGAGTAGACAAAATAAGAAAGAAAGCCTCCCGAATTATTGACTGTGAAATAACCCCTTTCAAAGACATGTATGTTTTACAAGTAATGAATAAAGCTAAATGTATAGCATCAGACATAAACCATCCTCTTCATAGTGAATATGAAACATCACAACGAAGTAACGGATTAATATAAAAAAGGGCCAGAATAGACAGATATAGAAACTCGTTTGTACCAGCATCCATTAAATTGCTGCATAATTGCCATACTTAGAGGGTCTCCGGATGGGGAGAATCGCGGTTCGGGTCCCATGGTCGACAAATTTGTCCGATTTCGTCCCCATGTATCCCCGCTCTGTTAGTATGTGGCGGCACAAAAAATTGTCAGACGTCAGTCTTAGGGATCCGTTCAAAGTATAGTCTAATGAGTGATGACGCTGGGCGTTGGACCAACTCAACTCAACCCCATATTTAGAGGACTTGTGTCTGTATGCAGTGGTATGCGTGTTCTTGTACATGCGTGAAGAGGTATGTGTTTTTAAAAAAGAATTAGTGTATGTTTGGCAGTGTATAATTTTCAACAATTTTACATGTGAATGTAAAACGCTTATTTTATTTTATTATCATTATTTTTTTTAACCTTACACATGTAAGCTGAGGTTGTGATATTGAATCAAATGTATTATTGTATGACCAAGAAAAAATCCCCTATGGGATAATAAAGGCTTATCTTAGCTTATCTTAAAGCTTTGCGCGCCACTTAACTCCCTCGCTGTGAGAGAACTAACATTGAAGGTGGTCAGCAAAAAGGCTATATCTCGGAAGGGAACCTAGAGCGGAATAACCGAGGCTGGCTGGTCAGATTTTACTGACACCGACGCAACCAGTAGGAGAAAGGGCACCAGAGCGGGGCTCGAATCCGGAACTCTTGCTTTCGATGCTCCAACCCCAGCGCTACCATGCTCCCAGTTGGTCACTTATCCATACACAATAAAATTGCGGCGTCATCTAGCTTTGTCCGATTACACCATAAACAAAATGGCGGATATTATAGTTGTCACGAGTTTCTATGCGAGGGAAAAGAAAAACAAATCAAAAACACACACAAACATGGTAAAGAAAAAGTGTATTATATTTACCAGTTTGCATTGATGTACGAAATCCTATTAATCATTAAATGAAAAAATAATTCTTTTTTATTTATGTTTGGACGTACTAAAAGTTACATTATAATGCTGGGTGCTTCAGTGATTATTTATTTACACACATCTATCTAGCATAGACATGTTTAACAACAATCCTAGCATATTAATTACTCTGGGAGTAAACCCTCACTGAATCGTCAATATTCGCTCAAAGTGGTTGTGTGACTGTGTCTCGTACACGATGGAAAATAGCGATTATGCATGCGCTGATTTGTTACATCGTTTAGTTACGCCTTTGGTGTCAGTCAAGGGTCAAGATATTTTCACATGTGAAAATTTGGCTACGGTGCAAGGAATAAATTTTGCTAGGGGGATACTTTTCATTCCATGCCCTCTTTGCGGGTAACAAAAAAAAAAAACGAATGAAAAAAAAGCAACAGTTCTTAAATTAAAAAAAAAAATTAAGTGTACTTAGATACAACTATGTTTAAGTAAAACTTTTGCTAATTGTGTTGCTACATGTATATTTGTATAACTGGTTATATATATTCATCTTGCAAAGCCTGTGCTTGACAAAATAATTTTCGATACGTATGTTCTTAATATTATATATATTGACTGAATAAACATTGAAATTGACAGCAACAACAAACGTAAACATTTTTCAATTTGCTTTATCTAGTTGACTAAAAGTGTTGAAATGAGATTAACAGTATCATATTATCAGTCGTTCACAAGACTGCCTTGTCATGGCCGTACATTATACTGAATCTATCAATACAGCCCAATTCAATGGTGGTTCTACCAAATACATGTAATTTAATGCGTGCATCAAATCGGAACGATTCCCCCTTATTAAGGAAAAACTTCAGACTCTCTAGTGTCTGGTAAATCGCTTTGGGGCGTTTTCTCTGTCACAATTAAAGCTGACAAATCAGCTACAAAATTAATTTGGCGGTGGAAAAATCATACAAACAATGACTACCTTTTAATGAAAAATTACATTTTGAACCGTAAGTTCAAAGTTGACAAAGTGCGCAGACTTACTTTTTTTCTGTTGCGCAATGTCATTTTGAAGAAGTGTGGAATTGCATGGATTTAGCGAAATAGATAACGACTCTCTCTCTCTCTCTCTCTCTCTCTCTCTCTCTCTCTCTCTCTCTCTCTCTCTCTCTTCTCTCTCATATTTATTTATTTCCACACGTCCACTCGCTCACGACCCCTCTGTTCATCCTCTCCATAATGGTCCATTTCGTTCTTTAAAGATGTAATGTATCTACATGTTTGGAAAGTGTGACAGTGGACTTACTAAGTTACTGCAATAATCTTACCTTGAACTCAATCAGTTACTGTCTCTCGGGTTACAGTTTTGCTTGACTGTCTATTTAACTAGTTACTACAATAATTTGGAAGATGTTGTATAATATTGCTGATATCTTAAGTGATATCAGTCTTCCATCGCATCGTGTATTTAGATAACGAAAGATAATTCGGTAATGCTTAAATATGTATACATGGTAAATTTTATAAGAGACACTATAACGTTCATAGTCATAGAATAACACATTAAGCCTCTTGGCACTAAAGCCATTTGAAATAATGTTTATATCCTGAAGCCACATTTCATATGCAAAGGAATTTTAGAAGAGCTATTTCATCATTACATACACATAGAATCATTGCTAATTGTAATAAGCAGTAATGGCATATGATACCATTTCCAAACGATTCTCTTTGGTGAGCGCTGCTTTTATTGCTCAATACTTAGCCGTCTCCAATTCACTCATGGTAGATGCACCCGCCGGAAAGTTTCAAGGCAAAGAGCTACATGACTACAACGGTGAACCTTTCGTTGCTTTTCGGGCAATACCGTATGCCAAGCCGCCGCTTGGGGACCTTCGATTTGAAAAGCCGCAGCCATTGGAACGGATCGGTAAGTTTTAACTCCTCAGTTATTATCACAAAATAATGTTTATTTAATATTTATTTATTTCTCAAACAATCTTTTCTCTACCGCTCGAAAAGATAAACTGTAGAGTACTCTTGAACAATTCATATCATGTGCTATTACTTTTATCTTTTTAAAGCATTTTTTACTGCTCGATCAAACAGTTCCTTATATTTTAATCAACTTTCAAATCGTGATAAAAAAGAAAGCTGTTGATAGTCTATCGCGCATTGCAAAAATATCTTATTCGACCTTCATCTCAACCCGTGGTCGCATAATTATTTGATTTAGTCTTCGTTTGGCATTGGGCTGGTGAAGGGAATTGATTTTTTTTTATTAATAAAACCAAATTTAGTTATAAATGTTTAAAAACTTCCCGATTTTCAAGCAGATCCTACTGCTGTGTATGTTCCCTGGATTTCTTCAGTACAAATAATTATGCATCTAACTAACAATGTGGGGAACAAAATATCCATCTGTCTCGAAGTCTTCAAGGTTTCAGTTGTAATGGCCTTGATTGACATTTTTAACAACAGAGTACGAGAACATAGTTATGCCATAACAGTTTGCTAGCACAAGGTGCAAAATTGTCCCCACAAAAAATAGATATCAAACTCTTTAAAAACCACTGAAACTTTTTATATAACAATGTTAAATGTGCTCATTCGAATATAACAGAGAGTAAACATTTTATTGAAAATTGAGAACAAAATGGTATAAAATATTTTTTTTAATAGCGAGGAACAAGTATTCTGCATCTTAAAAGTTCCAGTGTGTTGTCCTAATAGATTCTGATTGCTGTAAAACTCCATGTTTTCTATAGACTACACTTTATGGAACTACTTGTACAATATATGTCCAGATAGATCTTGATGTGCCATTCTATTTGTTGTTTTTTTTTATATTTTCGCCTTGTCCGTTCTGTCAAACAAAATTAATTGGGACACAATTTTCCCTTAGAAATTAAATAATTTAAAACTTAGCCATAATTTAGAGAAATTTCAGTGATTTGAACTTAAATAGTCAATGCATTTCTTTAATGTTCTACTTACAGAGGGCATCTTTGACGCTACCAGACCAGGGGTAGAGTGCCCCACTCCTTCCCTGCCTATGTTCAGTCATTACTCCAAAGGGAATGAGGACTGTCTTATTTTGAATGTCTTCATGAGACGCCTGTCCAGCCATGAGACTTTGAAGAAGGTGATTGTTTTTATTCACGGAGGAGGCTTCATAGTTGGCAGCTCCTTACCTTATATTCCGGGCACATTCGTGAATGCCCACGACGTGATCTTCGTCACCATCAACTACCGCTTGGGGGTCCTGGGCTTCCTCAGCCTTGAGGACGAGGTGAGTCCGGGCAACTACGGCCTGTGGGACATGCTCCTCGCCCTGCACTGGGTCAGGGACAACATCCGGGCATTCGGCGGGGATCCGACTGACGTGACGATAGCAGGTGAATCCGCTGGAGGGGCAGCTGTATCTTACCTGACTCTCGCGCCGCAAGCCTCATCCCTCTTCACGAAAGCGTACGCTCAAAGTGGTAGCGCTTCGTCTGTCTTTGGCCGGGCGACGCGTGCCCGGAAAACTGCGTTAGAGTATGCTTTGTCTGTAGGCTGTTTAGATGGAGAACCAGATGGCGGTGTTTTTAACTCGGACCACAGCCGTGCTGTTATAGCGTGCCTGAAGAAACTGCCGCTGGAAGAGATCAATAAGTTCCAAGCATTTACTCTCGATGAATCTAAATTTGTCCCTAGAATCGATGGGGATTTCGTTCCAACGGATCCCCTAATTCTGTTGAAAAACTCAACTTACTTGAGATCAGTGGGCTTCTTCGATAAAGCCCACCTTATCGCCATGAACAACAACGAGCGGTCCATCATGGAGACAAATGTGAAAATGGCCGAAATGATGTTGTCAGAGCATCTTGGTCTATCCAGAGAAGATACTCAAAGAGCATTTGGGGCTTTGCGAGATTCTGCCATACGCTTTAATGTTGGAACGCGCCTTCCAAATTCATCGCAGCTAGCGTTAGCTTTAAAATCAGTGGAGTCGTGGTATGACAGGCGTTACGGTAGTGATTTTCTAGTCGAATTGAGCTCAGATTTGAATTTTATACTGCCAACCTTTGACTACATTGAAGCTACAACTAAAAGTGACGCGTGCAACGGTTGGCTCCTCTACTTTGATCACTATCCTGAAATTCTTAAAGGCTTCCGAAGAGGGATCCCACATGGCTTCGATTTGTTATACTGGTTTGACTTTCCAGTGGAGCTTATGAAAATTTTCGTATCAGATCCAAACATAGAAGAGATGAGTGAGGAGGATTTAAAACTGAAACAACATTTTTCTGCAATCATTTCAGCCTTCGTCAAATCAGGGTAAGCTACCAGTTACTTGTTAAGTTTACATTTCTTTTACTTGTAAATATAATATTTAAAACATAATGTAAAAACGTTAATTGACTGCTGTAATTTTAAAACTCTCGTATAAATTACATGAGATATATACAGATTCACGCTCATCCGTCGAGCTCTGAATACAAAAGCGCATATATAAATTTATCTTTATTTAACTTCATGTTCATGTCTTTAATACATCCAATCGTTTTTACTCCATTCAGCAATCCGAGCGGTCCTCTTACGGAACTCATCCCAGCTAAAGTTCCTATCTATGATGCTCAACAGAGAAGTCACATTAACTTTGGTCCCTCGCCGACTTTAGGCTCGGACCTGGAGGCACACAAGAGAGAGTTCTGGAAGCAGCTCATCTCGGAATATAAATAAAACAGATAATATGTTTCAAAATTAGAGAGAGAGAGAGAGAGAGAGAGAGAGAGAGAGAGAGAGAGAGAGAGAGAGAGAGAGAGAGAGAGAGAGAGGTAGACAGACAGACAGACAGACAGACAGACGGACAGACAGTTTAACAGAGACAGAGACAGAGACAGAGACAGAGAGACAAACAGACAGATAGGCACAGAGACAGACAGACAGAGAGACAGAGAGGAAATTGCTCCGCAGTTATGACTAGTGCTACTATCAAATTTGTAAAATAAACTCTAGTGCTCTATAGCTTCAATTTCATGCGTTCGCGCGCCTTCCATATCATTATAAGGTGGCTTTTTATTTGTCTGTTTCATTTAATAATTTATTTCTTTTGGTTGTTTGTTTTTGTCAATTACGAAACATGTGTGTCTAAATCTATTTTTTTTTATCTTGATGAAAATATATCATGTTTTTGTTATTGTTCACCAAAGCAATGCATGAAATATGAATTTGTCCAAGACATGTGAAGTACATAATTTATTATATTCAAATACTTTTTAAAGATCATACTCATTTACAAAAAGAGTGGATAATTTAAACTATAAGGTCGCAGCAAACTGATAGAGCCTTTCACAAAATAATCTCTAATCCAGGGAAAACTGCAATCTCGACCACTTAATTAATGTGTGTTTATTACATTCGATGAGATTCTATTCCTAACCTTATAATTATTCAAGCAACCACAATGTATAGATGAGAAAAGTTGACTTACTTGCAATCTGGTGACATGAGCCCAAATGTTTGTGAAATTCTAGACTGCCTTGTTTTATTAACATTTTATTTTAATCTTTGCCTGGCCTCTCTGATTTTGCTAGTTGGGTTTTATTTCACATAATTTGTAAAGGTCTCTTTTTTTAATTTAATGAACCTTTTAAAGGCACAATGTGTTTTTTCCAATGAACAGTGGGTAAATGAATCGAAAAGTTAATGTTTAAATGTTTATTTCTTTAAACCATACTTTTGTGAGCGTTATGACATAATGAGGTAGAAATACGAAAGCCATACCCTTGAGGTGAAATAGACAGCTCTAAATTTGGACTCCGCAACATAAGAATTGCAAAGTTTCACCCTTCGTGCTTTTAGGACATGGAAAGGACAAAATTGACGCTCTGTTGATACAAGTTACTAATGAAGTTATGAAAGAAATTCGGACACACGCGTTTGACTCTTACCTAGTTTTAAGGCAAAGTAATGTTTTTAAAAAATCATACAAGAAATTACAAAATAACAAATACGCAAGCGCGCGCACGCACACACAGACGCGCGCGCACACACACACAAACCCACACACACACTCACAATAATCTTAAAAACAGCAAATTTTTTGTTTGTTATTATTTTTATTATTATTATTGTTTTTTTTTGTTTTTTGCCACAATGAAGGATATTATATTGATTCTGTCCTTGTTCCAGTGTTTATTATGTGACCGCGTTGACAATTAACATGCAAAAAAAAAAAAGAGAAAAAAAGTTGTGCAAAGTTGTCTGCAGGCGAGCTCATACCTACGAACTCTCTCTCCCTAATATAGTTACCACATCTAACACATCAACAAGGCACATGTATAACAAAATTAACCGTAAATATTCTCAACAGTTTACGCAATGGAGGTCATTGAACTACGCCCTACTTTGTGCTATGAAAAAAGTGCAACAAACTCCTTAGTAAAAATAGTTGAGAATGTTTGCAGTTAATTGTGTGCCACATATAAAATACAAATACGCCCACTGATAATATGTCAACATTTAAATTTTAGTCTGTGTGAAGTAAATTTTGTTTTTGTAGCTAAAAACCCTTAACAAATCCAAATTTTGGAACACAGTATACGAAGAAATCACGGAAAACACAGGTACTCTCAGATAAAAGGTTACATTGCATACACGTATGAGAAAAAATATAACTAAAACAATTTTTTAAATTTCTCAAAGATTGCAAGAAGAAGCATACGGTTCTAGACCTTTTATCATTAACTGCTGCGTACGTTACGAGATTCAACTGACCTGATTATGCCATGGAACTGAGCATTCCAACACAAGCGCGATAAGTCAGTTGCGTGAACTGTTGTTTTCACCTGGTAGTGATGAGATCGAGAGAGAAAAAAAAAAGGAGAAGAAGAAAGAAAAAGTAGGGAAGCATATAAGGGCTCGTGGTCAATTTTAGGATCAAAACGGTCTAAACGCCCTTAAATTGCATCAGTTATGTTATTATTATTATTATTATTATTATTATTATTATTATTATTATTATTATTATTATTATTATTATTATTATTATT
>RQTK01000722.1:101013-141013 GCA_003991915.1 Elysia chlorotica
GTGGCACGTGTTGTTGTTATTCTGTTCTCGTGTTACACATTCAACGCTTTTTATCAGTTGAGAATGCTAAAAAATAAAAAAGACAGAAAATTATACATCTCACATAATTCGGATAAAGAGTAGTCTACGATCAAATATGAAAGTCAAAGATGCCGGAACGCATAACTTTACTGGTTCGGTCGGTGACACACACAAAATGTTCCGATCAACCGGTCCTGGCTGTATGTAGTATGCACTGTGTGCTGCAGCGTTAAAATTGTCAGACGTTAGACTCGGAACCCGCCAGTGAAGTAGCCTAGTAATATTGCTGACATTAGCCTTTAGGTAATTAACCAACCAATCATAAAGAGTCTTCAATTAGAACTTTAATTTAACCAAAAGTCACATGACGCAGTGCGAAGACTGTCACTACAAGAAGGCACTATGACGTTTCTGCTAGTTGAAATCTCTCATTTCTTCCAAAATAGCGGACTAAATTTTGCGAAATTGTTTTCCCTATCACGTTTGTACTTGACTATACCATTAAAATGTGTCAATACAGTCATCGTGTCTTTTTTTTTTCGTATTGATAGGTTCATTATTGTTATGATGAACTTTTGTTAAGCACCAGCAGACATCGCGCACCCTCATAATTGATTAGTCCTCAATAAGTGCTATTACATGAGGGTTTGGGGTTTTCTTTCAACTAAATCAGCCAGCAAATTGTGTTGTCCTTTCCTGAATAGTGAAACATCGGTTGCGGAATGTAAACCTGCATTTTTTAAAAGTTTCTCCTCCCTCATTTTGTAACTCCCCTGTTTACAGCCTTTCTAATACATGTAGCGCTATTCTATCTTCTTAGGCCTTAATTATTACTGAGACCTTTTTTGTCTTACAACCCTTCAATGCCGATCAAAGCGGCTTTGTCTGAGGCTTTATTTCAAAAACTTATTTACATAATTTCAACTTTGAAAAGCAATGGGTCACTGGCCGATGAATGTACCCACATGTGATGACTTTTTGTCTTTTTTTTTTTATCTAAGACCTTCACTCCTCGCGTTGGCCCTGGGGTAGAACATCGGCTTCCGATGCAAAAGGTCCGTGGTTCGAGCCCTGGCGATTTCGCTCCATACTGGTTAGGTCGGTGTCCGTTTAATGTGACCGGCTGTGACAGGAGTCTTGGTATCCTCGCCCTGTCTCATGTATGGCAGCACATAAAATTGTCAGGCGCAGTCTTGGGGCCCATCCGCCCATAATATAGCCTATATATAGTGATGATTTCGGACGTTAAACCAACCCAACTCACTTCTCCGGGGCGCTTCTTTGTATTGTGTTCACATTTTAAGTGCTGCTTTGTTTTGTACATTTTCAAATTAGTTCTAGTTTTGTTTCAGTTTGTGTAGCGACATAGAGAATATTTCTATGATTGATACGGTTTTTCATATAATTATTTCTGGTGTGGTTCAAGATGGCTCTATGTGTATGTGGAGGAGGGGGGGGGGGGAGGTTACGTTTGCATTGCTAGTCAGTGCTTTGATTTACTTTCTGGGATATAAAATGTAGGGTAGATTATGAATTGGTGCAACCATACAAGTGCACTGTTCGAGTGAAAATCTAGAAAAGTTGGTTGTGTGTAATTTTATCCGATCTCTTTACATCGTTTAATTTTGTAAACTAAAGACTTCTGTGCTCTTAGCTTTGGGCATTCCTTAAAACTTTCAAATGGGATCTACCTAAAACACAATAGTTAAATTAAAATAAAATTTAACGAAGATGGCAATGTAATTTAAAAAATAACATATTATAACATCACGGTTTACGATTTTTTAAATGCCGAGAGTTATTCTCTATCTTAAACATCTCATGAAGTAAATATTGCATAAATACAGCGGTGCCAGTGACATCATTTTACTATTTTTTGTGCTTGTCATGAGAGCTCTTACGTCTTCATTTTTTCCAGGGCATATGGCAGGGGCTTTTGTCGGAAGAAAACAAATTCATACAGATAAATAATGTTGATAATCATCAAAACTTGCAGCAATTCAGAATGGCTAGTTTGTCTTCTGCAATTTCGTACGATAATTACTTATGTGTGCTGTTGTTCCATTTAAGATGCATTTAATATCAAATTAATCCGTTTTATCCTCGCGACAATATTTAGACTCGTCCGGAGCACCCTGGACATTAACACAGTGTCCCCAATGGAGAAGGAAAAGGAAGGCCACCATACAGCGCATGCCGTAGATAAGCTACAGCAACACCTGGGGGGATACGGACGCTTTCAAATAGTCATTTATCTCCTCCTGGGCCTCGTCTACATGCGTGGTGGTTGGCACGTTTGGATACCCATCTATCAGGTTTGGAAGTCTTGTCTAAGAAGAAATACGTTATTAATCTAAGTTTCGTTTTTGCTATTGCTAAAGACTAGGGGTCGGAAGTACAAAAGACGCGATAGCTTACAGCTCGACTTAAGCTTTATTATTCACATATCTTAAGACAAGTCGTAAGCTTACTACAACTTTGTACTTACGAACCTATACTTACTTGATTTCGTCGCTTAAGTGAGCAGTCTCTCCATTTGGTCTTGTATCTTGTGCTAGTTTTCAGAGTTTTTGTAAATCTTCTGTTGATTTTAGATGTTGAATAGAGGTCCAATTGCTGCAATAATGTTGGAAAGAATTTATTATTCATGCCTAACCTTTGAGTTCATTTTCTTTAAAAAAAAAAGTTCCCTTAACAGAGGAAATGTCATTTTATATCTCAGCTTTTTACCCGAATAACCATTACCAATAATTTGTCGTCATAATAATTAAGCCGGAACGGTCTGCTCATTTTTTCCACTAACGATAAGGGTTTAAACATTTTATGTTATTGAATAATAAGACAGCGGTCCTTTGAACATAGTTTTTGTTGTACACCTGGTCAATGAAGTCTCATTTTCACTTATCTATTTTACTGGATGTCAGAAACGCAGGGCATAGGCCCTAGTTGCTGAACGTTACAGTTGTCTTACTTTAGATTACTTATCAGTATGTGTCGCTTGTCTGATACAACATCACCCATACCCACAAACCCAACGAATGACCCATATCAGTTATAGTTTTTCCTGCTCCAATGTGAATTAGCACTAGCTTAAATTGTCCTTTAGCAGGATCAAATCTATCATGGGAAATTAAAATATGACGGTATGTTTACATGTAAAACTGTTTATCAGGCAAAATCAAAATGGGGCCAGTTCAATTCACCTTTCCATTGAAACATTAAACCGAAACCACTATTTTAAAGGAAGTTCTTTCAAAAGTATCAAACAAGTTGGAAATGTAAGCAGTAAATTTCAACAAAGAAAAACAGTTTCTTTGTAGAGGAGAATCTCTCTCCTTGTTTAATGTCTTCTGGGCCTAATATCCATGGTTCCCAAAGAAAATTCTACACATCGACGAAGTCCAAGACTAACCACTAACAATATCGCGTGCTGCCACTCAGAGACACTAACCCAATGTAGCGCACGAAGATCGATGTGATCTAACCGCGTAGATTCACAGATTATTAAATTTTGAAGGGTAGGTTTAACTCCCAATGAGCACAGTTGCGCCTGATATATATATATATATTTATTTATATACCGATAACATGTTTTACATTTTTTTTAACAGCCGTTTTTTAAGAAAGTGTTATGACTTGATTAATGCAGATGAATTTAATTTGAGTTTCAATTATATATAATTTTTGTTATTGCACATATACATTTTTGTTTTGTTTTTCTGTTTTCATCCTTGAGTTCCAAGTTGATTAAAGCCATAATAATAGACCAACTTATTTTTTCGAAGGCACCATACGTATTGAATTCAGCCCTGTCAACATTTTTTTCTTAGATTGATAATAAAACATGTTGAATTTTTTTTTTAATTTTTTTTTTTAAATCAAATTCTTAGTTGGTATTTAGAGACTGAACCCGTTGCGCCCTATTCACTCGGTTCTTCTTATACGTATTATGATTTCCTTTCAAATTCTAGACACTGTCTCCAACATTTCACTGTAGTGCTAGCGCGGGACTCAGCCTCAACGAATCTGTTCCACATACTGTTGAGGAAGGGGCGTTAGTCTACTCGCAGTGTGAGCAGTACGTGAACTTCAGTGTGAGTAACGCTACAGAACACTGCCACAACGGATGGACCTATCTGTGGGACTCCAGTTACACTTCTATTGTATCATGGGTGAGTTTGATGTTATGAAAAGGGGAGAAATCATTAGTGCGTAATAGAGAATAAGATAATCTGAGCTTAATAAAATGTATTGGTTGCTTAACGTCCAATGTCCATATTGTGGACGGGCCCCGATTGTCGACTTACAGTTTTATGTGCTGCCACACATAATACAGGCTGTGGAGATCCGGACTCCTGCCTAGGCCGGCACATTATGCTGACATCGATCCAAGCAGTAGTGGACAAGTGAATTTTTGACCAATCGTGTTTTTTGAACAGGGGAGATTTTGATGAAGTAGCTGTAGAAAGCATAATTACAAAACAAGTGAAAATAATAGGAGTACGCTCAAAGTGTTTTTACAGTGGGAATATTGTATTAGCTCTTTCTTATAGTTAGTATCTGGTTTGCGCAAGTCCTGAAACATTTCCTCACCTTGCCCCTTCGGCTCCACCATCCTTAGATGAGCTATACAATATTTCTCTCATTTTGTAAAATATTTGTCTAAAATTTGCTTTGAAACATTAAATGAGTCTTGTCCAATGAACGACAAAGCTCTATTCACACCAATATCTGCAGATGGATCTCGTATGCGACAAAGCTTTCCAAGCAGACCTAACCACTACAATGTATATGGTGGGCACGACGTCTGGAGTTATCTTTCTTGCTCCACTTGGCGACAGGTTCGGCTCGAAGACCCTCATGCTGGTGTGCCTCTGGGCACAGGCCGTCTTAGGAACTGTTCTTATCTGGGCCTCCAATATCATTGTCTTCTGCATCATAAAAGCTTTAATCGGCATGTGCAATATGGTGAGTTATGCTTGTTATAGAGAATGTGGTAGTACATTGTACTTCATCTAGGAGAAATATATCAGATATTTTTAGATTAACAATTTTGTAAGTTTAAATTTGTTTGATAAGTATTAAGCAATGGTTGGGCAGGTCTAAGTGGTGGCAGTAGCAATAACAATTACAATAGCAACAACAATCGCAGCAGAAGCAGTAGCAGCAGCATCAGTAGCAGCAGCATCAGTAGACGTAAGGCTTATAGGAGCATGGTTTTTGAATGCTACATTTTTAAAATTTATTTTCCAAGTAAAATTGTAATTGAAAAACAAGGGGGCGCAAGTTAAGAACTATGTACTAGAAGTACTTGCCGTTGTTACGTGAAGCATAGTGAAATGTTAAATCTTATGACATAATTATGCTCATATGCTCGTAATTACGTTTGAGCTGTTGTTGTTGTTGCTGTTGTTGTTATTGTTGTTGCTGTTGTTGTTGTTTTTGCACAATACTGACGCATGCATGTTTCCTATCCTTCCCTGTAGACCATTGCCCTGTCAGTGTATGTATTGATGACAGAAACGTTTGACGCGTCCCACCGCGAGCTTCCCACCATCGCCATCCAGTTTTTCTGGTCGGCGGGCATCATGTCCATGGCGCTGCTCGGCTACCTCATCCCGGCCTGGCAAGACCTCGAGCTTGCCATCGCGCTGCCCATCAACATTCTCTCCCTGATTTTTATCTTGTAAGTAAACCACGTCCATTGTTTGCCTACAGCGCGGTAGCCTGAGGTAGAACATCGGCTTCCGAACGACATCGCCTACTACATGTACTGGTTGGATCGGTGTCAGTTTTATGTAAACAATTGAGACAGGAGTCATGGTATCCCCGCCTGGTCTCGTGTGTGGCAGCACATAAAATTGTCAGACGTTAGTCTCTGGGTACTCTATAGAGGGAGAGTTCTCTCTCTCTATCTCTCTGTTTATTTATCTGTTTATCTATCCATCTATCTATCTATCTATCTACCTACCTATCCATCTATCTATCTATCTATCTATCTATCTATCTATCTATCTATCTATCTATCTATCTATCTATCTATCTATCTATCTATCTATCTATCTATCTCTCTCTCTCTCTCTCTCTCTCTCTCTCTCTCTCTCTCTCTCTGGGTTTAACGTCTCCTAGGCTACCCTGAGGGATTCTTTACGGTGATAGAATGATAGAATTATAATTTCAAAGCAAAGAGGCATTTTTTTTTACCTTTTGGAAAGGGGTGGGGTTAGTTTCAAGGGTAGATCGCGCTCTTAACGCGAAAGGGTGCCGTACAATCCCTGCATTTACCTTTTCGAGATCCTATAGCTGTATAGCATCTTTATTGAGACCTCGTGGTCATTGTGCCCTGGCGAATCGGGGTTGGCGTGCCATAATTATGTTCCCATGGCAAACGATCCTGCGCCAGTCTGTGGTTCATATGTAGCTGGGTGTCTGCTCACTCTTTTATGTCGTCAGATCACTTCGTGCTGTCTGCCTTTCCCTTGTCTTCCTTCCATTCTGCCTGTTAGGATTGTTTTAAACAGTGAGACCTAGGCTACATTAAACGAGGAAAGAGTTTCACTTTCTCTGGCCACATACAGGCATTACTTTCATACATATTCTGTTTGACAGTTTTACAGTTTCACAGCTTTTTCTACGTTCAAGTATACTGTCATATCCCAATGACTGGACATTTACATGTGGCAATTGTACTTAGGCCGTATAAATATTTTAAAAGATAAAGATTATACTTGATCCCACTAATAAAATGGAACATTAAGTGGCTCAACGTTTGAGCGCTTATATTCTACATGGGAGGTACCCAGTTCGACTCCCGCTTGGGCAACCTTGTTCCTTACCGGTTGGATCGGTGTCAGTATAATGTGATCGATTGAACCGAAGTCCTGGTATCCCTCCACTGTATCTGTTTGCCATCACGTTTAGCAGAAAATCTTTAGTCTTTGGATCTGTCCGTGATATAGCCTATTTGGCTTAAGACGCCAAATTACAAAAAAAAAAAAAAACAAGAAATGGCTAGTCGCATTTTGTTTGCCTTTACATAGTAATGCCCTATATATCTATCATTATCTGACACCTTGTGAGAGTTGAAATTCCTTTAATTGTTATACCTCAGTCTCGTATTTTTATCTGCCTCAGCATAATCCCAGAATCGCTCCCGTGGCTTCTGTCTAAAGGAAAGCTGAAGCAGGCGGAGAAAGTCATAAACAGCTTCACCACTTTAAATGGGCTAGCCCAGGTGCCCAATCTTCAGGAAAAGTTGGAGAGATTTGGTATCCACGGCAACATCGATGATCCAATGTAAGATTTGTTTTGTATTAATTACATCTGTTAATCTAAAGAATATTTTGATTGTTTTTATTTTATCTAACGGTTTATCGCCCTAGGCTAAAGAGCGCAAGCTCAGAGGCCACTGGACTAACAACGGTTTAGGCTAGATCATTATTTTATTTTTAGTTGTATATCTATGGTGTGGACACATTCATTAAAAATGAGCTCCTAGAGGTAATTTTGGATAAAACGAAGTAATACTTGAACAAATTATGCACTCATGATGGATTTATAGTGATTGTTATCTTCTTATACCATCCAACTACGTCAACATGTCGACAAAATATATCTATCATTCGACATGACTCATAATTATAAGTGCAATTGTAATGTTAAAAATATTGCAAAGATTCCAACATCAATATAACGATTCTTGATTTAAAGATTTTATTTTACGTTCTCAGAATATTTAAATGCTTTTTATTAAACAACTAAATTTTTCAAATCCGCTTTTAATGCTCATAGATGTTTTCAATTGTTTACTTTATACTACCTACTTGCTCAACATTTACACCTTGAAAGTAAAAAAGTTAAGAGACGTTTATAATTAACCAGATTTGTTTATCTCATCCGTCACTTTCAGGAAAAAGTCTTCTCCTTACTACGTGTTGAAAGATCAATGTGCCCCAACAGATGTATCAGGACCACACACTGTCTTAACACTTTTTAAAACCCCTAAATTGCGAGTAATCACCCTCATCATGTTTTATTTGTTGTGAGTTTTTCTTTTTGCTTGTCTTAATTTTTGTCTTATAAGTGTTACGTCGAATTTTAGGCAATTTTTAACGTTTTGTTTTATATCGTGATAATAATTAAAACGAAAGTGAGGCTAGATGTGCATTGATAACAATCAGAGGATATCAAAATGAAAAAACAAATATATTATTATGCTGTTCAAAAAGTGTCTTTTAACAATGTATGTTGTAATCATTTTTGATAGAATGAATCGTATTGATAGAAATATGTAACTCTCCCTTCAATTTCTCCCCGCCCCTCTCTCTCTCTCTCTCTGTCTGTCTGTCTGTCTCTCTCTCTCTCTCTATCTCTCTCAGCCTCTCAGCCTCGCCCTTTTACCCTCTCACTCTCTCTTTCTTACTCAACATTTAAACACAAACCTTTGTCGTGCTAAGTTGGTGCATTCAGTCTAGGGACCATTAGTACGAGGTCGCGGTAGCTTATAACTCACCATAAGCCTTTCAATTCTCATATCTTAAGACGTCGTTTATTTACAAGCTTACCACAACGTTGTAAATACATTTACGGCATTAGCACTGACAAAAAAAGACCTCGGCTCTCCCCCAGCCTGGTGAACGCGCTGGCCTACTTCGGCATCATGTACAGCACACCCCAGCTGGCGGGGGACCGTTTCCTCAACCTGTGTCTGCTGGGGCTGGTGGAGATCCCGGCCTATGTGCTCTGCATCGCCGCCAACAGACTGTGAGTGAAGCATCAAGTTTGTTGTTGTTGTTGTTGTTGTTGTTGTTGTTGTTGTTGTTGTTGTTGTTGTTGTTGTTGTTGTTGTTCTTCTTCTTCTTCTTCTTCTTCTTCTTCTTCTTCTTCTTCTTCTTCTTCTTCTTCTTCTTCTTCTTCTTCTTCTTCTTCTTCTTCTTCTTCTTCTTCTTCTTCTTCTTCTTCTTCTTCTTCTTCTTCTTGTTTGGGGGTGGGCGGGGGTGTTTTTTTTTTTGTGCATTATGAACTCCCAATGTCTGTATGTGAATTATACAATATTATACTTTGATTTTGTTTAAAAAGCTATGCTTCTACATTTCCCATGGGCATAAGACATGATGAGTATTTTAAACCTAAAAATATACCAACCCATTTTGTACTTTTCCTTTACCCAGAATTGGTCGACGGCGATCTGTCAGCATATTCTTATTGATATGCGGTGTCTGCAATATAGCAGTGCTCTTTGTTCCTGAAGAGACAAGTACTATACGTGGTCTATCTTCGAAATACCCGTTTATGTTTTTCTTTTACTCTCTCTCTCTCTCGCTCTCTCTCTCTCTCTCTCTGTCTCTCTCTCTCTGCCTCTCTCTCTGTCTCTCTCTCTGTCTGTCTGTCTGTCTGTCTGTCTGTCTGTCTCTCTCTCACTCACTCTCTCTCTCTCTCTCTCTCTCTCTCTCTCTCTCTCTTTCTCTCCCGTTCTGGGCTCACCAAACACTTCTTCTTACCCCCGCCTATGCATACCTTCATACCTATCTAACTGTTGTTATGAATACATTCATGCAACCGTTAAAGAGATTACAAAGTCTAAGCAATGGCATGCGTTTAAGAAAACAAAACAAAACAACTCTAAGTTCATTGGCTGTAGGTTAAGTGATAACACTTGAACTTCCTATTAAAGTCTTGTAAACTGTCGTGCCTTCTAAAATCTTTATTTGATTCCGGAAAATAAATTTTGTCCGCAGTCAAAATGGGCAGTTAAAGTGATTGTTTTCTTGAAGAAGCAAACTTTAAACTATGATGAGTCTACCTTTGGAGAAGCGAATAAATAATAAGTAAAATATCTAAAGTTTCGTTGGCGTTTTTTGTTTGTTGCTTTTTTTCACCTTTCCCGTGATACAGCTATATTTTTTATTTTGCTTGGCTGCAGATATATGCGTTTTTCTTCACAAACACATTTATAATGAATTATTATTAGTTGTTCATTGTTTGTCGTTTTTTTTTCTTTCTCAATCCATAACATCTTGCGAGAACTTTTGGAGAAACAAGTTAATATTTCACTGATTTCAAATCAACATTTAAACCTGTACTTTTAAAACGTGGTTTCTCTCAGCTTAACTTTTATTGTATTTTAAAGACATTTTTATTACTACGTTACTGCAATAGTATCTTCTATCAAAAATGTTCTTCATTAAGCTGTCTTAATTTCTAATTAGTTTTGTGTATCCTGAATGCCAAGGTGACGGTCACAGCTTACAGTCTTTAAAAACGGCGTTAGTCATGTTGGGGAAGTTTGGCATCACCGGATCCTACTCAACCATCTACCTTTACGCCTCAGAAGTCTTTCCAACGATCATCAGGTGGGACTTCACAATTTGCCAAAATAAAATATTTTCACATCTGGTTTGCAAAGAAAGGTTTAAGGCGATGACAAGAAAATGTGTGTCTTTCCAACAATTATTAGGTGGGAGACTTCAGAATTTAGTCAATGTAAAAAAAAAATTCTTACTGGGCTTACAATGAAAGGTTTTAAGACAATTGACAAGAAAACATGGTCCTTTCTTGAAATGGCAATTGGTAGAATTTCTTCAATTTCGTAAAATAACAATCCATTGCGTTGATTTTGTGCAAAAACAAACAAATTCGTAGATTTCGTGCAATGACAACAGATTGCTTTGATTTCGCGCACTACCAATCACATTCGTTGATTTGACAATCTGAAACCATTGTAAAGATTAAAGCTTATATCTGAGCTAAAAATTTTTAATCATAGATAGCCTAATTGCATTAAACATTGTAAATATAGCAGTTTCTGCACATTTTATAAAATTTAAAAAAATATATTGAACCTTTGCAGTATTTTTTGAAATTAATAGGTACTTTTACATACTTATAGTGAGCTTTATAGAAAGAAACGATGCTCTTTGTATAAAAGTATAGTTATAATACCTTTTTAATTTGTCCAGCCTCTACTTTTTCAGAACCCAAGCAGTTGGTGCATCCTCTTTCTTTGAGAACCTTGGCAGCATTGCCGCCCCAAACATGGTTTATGTGGTAGGTAAACCTTCCTTCTTTAGCTTTTGCAAAGTACACAACATAGATAGTGTATTTACTTATTTGTTGCGTAGTGCATTTGAGATAAAGCGCTTTGAACAATCGAATGGTGCTAAAAGCATCTCTTCTGAAACCAGTCCTAATGTGCTGTTTTTAGTGCAGTATTTTAGTATTTGACGAAGAGACATTCAACGAGGAAGCAGTCTATGCCTGTAGTGTATTTCTATGTCCGTTTTCTGTCTTCTATCTCTTTATTTTTCTTTGTCCGTCTGTGGGACTGTGTGTATGTCTCTCCCCCACCCCTCTCTCTCTCTCTCTCTCTCTCTCTCTCTCTCTCTCTCTCTCTTTCTCTCTCTCTCTCTATCTATCTATCTATCTATCTATCTATCTATCTATCTATCTATCTATCTATCTATCTATCTATCTATCTATCTATCTCTCTTCTCTCTCTCTCTCTCTCTCTCTCTCTCTCTCTTTCTCTACCCTGGGGTAGAACATCGGCTTCCGACTCAGGTCCGTGTTCGAGCCTGGCGATTTCGCTCCCTACTGGTTGGGTCAGTGTCAGTTTAATGTGACAAACTGAGACAGGAGTCATGATATCCCCGCCTAGCCTCGTGTGTGGCAGCACGTAAAATTGTCAGACGTCAGTCTAGAAACCCGTCCACAATATAGCCTATATAGTGCTGATGTTGGACGTTAAACCAACCCAACCACTACAACTACTCTCTCTCTCTCTCTCTCTCTCTCTCTCTCTCTCTCTGTACAGACTGTAATATCAGTATAAAAATGTACATGTTTGATTTATTTGTATTGTTGCTGTCGTTGTCCTTCTTCCTATTCAGCAAAGCAGTGTCACCCTGGGTATATTTGGCGGGATGACAATAGTAGGATGTGTAATTGTCCTACTGCTGCCAGAAACACATAACCGGCCCCTGCCGCAGACGATAGAGGACGTAGAGAATAAACAGAGCGTCCCACCACACTTCAGCTACTTGTCTCCCGCAAACAGTTGATATTGGTATTTTAAGACGACATAGACCTTAAGTCCAGCCGAACCATCGGTCCATATTGTGAGACCTATCGAGCATAGAGAATACAGAATGCAGAAAAAACTATTGATTCTCATGAGTATTATGTGGTAGGTAAACCTTCCTTTCTGCTATTTTTAGGGCAAAGAGAAGATTGAACGATTTGGACAGAATTATATACAAAGCCCTGCTGGTGTACAACCAGTAACAGAGGGTCATTAATTTAGGGTTAATAGAGAATGTTTTTCTAAACGTGATGATTTGCATTTAACATAGCAAGGGGATATAACTCATAGATTTATCTAGTTCACTTAATGTAAAATAAATTCATGCCCCCCACCCCTATTACCCCTTTTTTCGGAATTCCCCACTTAATTTACTTTCTTAATTATCCATATCTTTTTAGAGTTAATTTGTTATAAAGTTTGCAACTCCCTCTTTCTTGAGCTTTTCTTCATTTTACTTCACGTATATTTGTATCAGTATTTGGCAATCTGGAGCACTGGCTGGGATTCAAACAGCAGACCTCTTTTTTCGTCAGTCCAGGGCATTTACCGGCACTCCCTTGGATCAGTATTAAAATTAAATGGTTTCATGTTTGTAACATGTTTAACTTTTTTAAATATTACAAGAACTGTATACATGATATACAATTTACTCACACCGTAATTATTATATTTAGGCAAATTAAGAATGAATGCTAGGTGAAAGGGGAGGCTTATAAGGTCACAAAAAATACACTACGGAATAACGCATTATGGATGATCCACTATCCACTTTCCATATTTTACTTAACCCTACAATTTATCATAAATATCTTTTGGAAACTTATACTTCTTATAAAAACATCCAGGAGCAGAAAAAAATATTACTTGTTATATGGCAAGTTGGATTGCCAAAAAAAAAAAAAAGAAAATTTAAAGCATTTTCAGGTTCAGTACCAGCTATGTAAATAACTAAACAGACATGACTAATGTTAACAACTGCTGGGCGAGTTAAGCAGTACATGTACTGACCTAACTGTGTCTTTGATTCCAAACAGCTGGAACATTCTCATGGTCCTAGGCGAGATGTTTTAAAAATTATTTTAGCACTGCTATGATTTGCAATCGGTTAAATGAACTTCTTTTTTATGTCGCCTGGGATCTTTTTCTTTTATAAAATTGCTTTAAATATTATTAATTGTCACATTTAAAGGAAACTCGACCTTCCTCTCTCTTTCTCTCTCTCTCTCTCTCTCTCTCTCTCTCTCTCTCTATCTATCTATCTATCTCTATCTATCTATCTATCTATCTATCTACCTACCTATCTATCTATCTATCTATCTATCTTTTTTTCTCTTGTAATTTGGAGGTTGTGATAATGACGAAAAGGGCCAACAAAAACATTGTATTTACAGTTATCATGTTTTTAATCGTATTTTGTTGTCATTTAACACCTTAACTCATTTTAATTTAATTAAGATATGTTGGAACTTAAGTACAATGATATATTTGAAAATGATGTTATTGAGTCTGTCATACCATTGACTCTAGATTCTCTAATGATGTAAAATCAATGTTTCCCAGACATGTTCTGTTTTCATTCTTTTTTTTCGTTCAGTAGGCGCCATGTGTGGACTCAAAAGACAATACTTTTTTAAATATTAAGTCTGGCAAAATTTGCTAATATTAATGCTTTCTGAATATCTATTAAATAAATAATGGTTCATGTTTTGTAAATTTTGATTGAATAAATACTGACAAATCTGATTCTGGTCTCTATTATTTTTTCTAAATTAGATAATAATTAATAATGAATAACTTTTTGAAGGAATTTATCAAGGTTGATTTTATTTAAAAAAAAGTCTGAGATGCAACTTAACACAGTAAGCCTATATCTGAACGTAAAGGGCCAGAACTGTTAAAACGTATAATTATTGAACTTGCAAAGACAACAACAACTACTACTACTACTACTACTACTACTACTACTACTACTACTACTACTACTACTACTACTACTACTACTACTACTACTACTACTACTACTACTACTACTACTACTACTACTACTACTACTACTACTACTACTACTACTACTACTACTGCTGCTGCTGCTGCTGCTGCTACTACTAATACTACTACTACTACTACTACTACTACTACTACTACTGCTGTTGCTGTTTCCACCACTGATACCACAACTACTAATAATTAAAAAATTTCAAGCTAAAGGATATTGAAATAATACTCATATGAACGAAAAGTTTGACATTTGGCAACATCCATTCTTAAAATAACTTCATTTAATTTCATGCAATAGCAGATACAACGTCGGATACGCTCACTTAGGCTCAGGTTACAAATTTAGATCTACTGGTTGATGTTGTTTTTTTCCTTTGTGTTGTTTTTGTGTTTTTTTTTCTGCGTGGTATGTCAGTGTGTAAAAATAGACTACCCCTTGTAAAAGATATGACAGGCATGTGACACAACATAGATACTATGGTTACTCTAGTACGATATGGACGGATTATAAGCTCAACATTATGTGCATCACATTATTATTTGAAGGTTTACTTACAATTATGAGCCAACAAGCATTCTCATTTAACATATCAAATTCTATTTCTCGTAATATAGGGTCCCCGCTATGTAACCAAAGGCTTTGCTAAGCTTACCAAGCGTACTAAGGTATCATTCTGGTTTTTGTGAACATTTTTTTTTAGGATGAGGGGAAGTGCATGAAGCATCCATTAGGGTTGTGAGTTAACCAAGATAATTTTTTATAACGGTATGTAGTCAAAAGACATGAGACTCTGATTTGTATTGAAAAGTGAGAAAAAAATTAGTCCATGGAGTATATATTTCTTTAAAGGTGTGGCGGGGCGTGTTAAAATATACACCTAAAATTGATACTGTTTATATAATTTTGACTTATCAAAGCATGAAAATTAATGTCTGTATAGTACAATACGTTAAAAAAAACTCCCTTTGCGACATGCTTAGTACATTATTATTTAATATAGCAAAAATACCCCGTAATAAGCTTTATATATCAATGACAAATCCAATAAAAGAACAGCTGCACTATTACTTAGGAAATGATTGAGGGGTTCGTATTTGGGTGGTGAAAATCGGCGTCTTACAACTGTACGAGTAATTATTTGCTTCGCATCAGAATTCTGGATATCCTGTACATGACCCATTGAATGACCCTGTTTCAGTTTAAGCCAAAAATAAGACTTAGTACCCCGGTACTGTACGTCGGAAAAAAATGCACAGGCGGCAAAAATTATAAGTCTGGTTGTTTATAATGCATGAGATCTCAGTCGGGTAGCGAATGTGTGTATGAGTGCATGTTTGTTTTGAGCGACAGCTGGAAATTATAATAAAGCTTCCTAGGTTAACAGTCAGTACCAAATGTTAGAGACCTTGCGATGACCAGGCTCAAAACGTAAACGAAGACGATAGCAAAGGGAATCTGCACCAGCGTCTTATCATAGCTATGCTTAACACGCCGAGCCAATGAGCCAATGAGCTTTAACCACAACGTTACAGGGTGTGAGTTTGTCATACGTTGTCTCCGTGTGGAACGCACGGCTTTACTTACTGGTTCTAAAATGTCTACACCGTGTTTGCCTATGGTTAGAGATTGGTAGTTATGTCTTTTTTTCTATTCTTTTTTCTCTTCCACCCTTTTTCTGTTGCAATTGCTTGCCATAGGGTTTTTAAACAAATCAATGCGCCTTAAAAAAATAGAAAGCAGAATACATGTTTAACAAAGCATTGGAGTTTTAAGCGAATGAATTGTTGATTACACTGCAGATAACATTGCGAAATTGTACATATTTTTATCAACACTACATACAACTGGCATTGTGACAGCTGTTGGGAACAAAGGATACCATAGCTATTGTTATCTATTAACTTAACTAATCTAAATGTCACTTATAAATATGTTTCATATAATTTACTATGATAAATATCTAAAGTACTTTAAGCTTTGTTAAGAGAAAGTGTTTAATACATTCTCATTATCATCATTATTATTATTATCATTATTATCATCATCATCATCATCATCATCATCATCATCATCATCATCATCATCATCATCATCATCCTCATCGTTGTTGTTGTTGTTGTTGTGGTGGTGGTATTTAGTACAAATTTTTATTAAATAAATGTTTTGATCAGATTAAAAGGCAAGAATTTCCCTAGCATCTGGCTCAATAGTTTGGAGAAGTCGGAAAGTCAAGGGAACAGTTCACATTTTGGTTAATTATGAACAAATAAGTATAGACCCATCAAATCTCTCTAACCTTTGCCGAAACAAAGTAGCTCCCTTCTGTTGGTAGCTGGGCTCTCTATTATGAGTAGGCGTTTTTTTTAAATATATACAATGTCTTATTTGCTTCTTTTTCTAAATCTGCAATTAGAGTGTGTATGTTTGTATCTTAAGCGACTGATAATTATCGAGAAAAAAAAAACCCAACAACAACAACAAACAAAACAAAAATCAAAGTCGGTCTATTCGAAATAAAAGGAAAATGGGACGATGACATATCAAAATAATAAAATAGTAAAAACTGTATTCTTGTGTATGATATAAAAATTGGTTTTACTACAACGGTACTACTTTTCGAAGGCGGAAATAATATGCATTAGTTATTTATAGGCAACACCACCAGCCACCGTATTTGTTTGGTTATGGCTTTACATCACACTGGATCCCTCAAAAGGTCTTTTTTTTTAAGCACTCTCCTAATTTTGGGAGGACTTTTTTTTTTATTGATGAGTCAGTGAGAGGATCTAGCTAATGGTAAAGTGAACGTTTGAAAGGAAAAATGGAAGTTATGGAATAATTAAAAGCTCCACTGAAGTTATGAAAAACGCATGTATACTTTTTAGTGACTGTTATTAGTATTGACATAGGCGCCACAAAGTCATAAACCAGAAAGACTTAAATACTGTTTATCTTGATAAATCCGACCACTCTTTAAAGAATTGATATTTAAGGAAGCCTGTACCCGTTTGTCAACAGCTTGCTCAAAACCCCTGAGGCAGGCAACAAAGATGTGTAGCAACCATGCAAACTAAGGGCGTAAGGACTCGTGTGTTCCCATGCGCCTGTAAGAGAGCAATAACACGCAGACTGTCATACAAGAGTAAGTATGGTTTGGGTCTGGTTTTAATTACCAAATAATCATCTGGTTAGATTTTGAACCGGCCATATGTCACAAACTCACAGCGCACAAGACTTAAATATAAACCGCAAGTGTGTTGCGGCATCACTCGAAACATCAGAACCTGAATGTAACACGCAGTTACAGGATATGTTTTCTCATGCAAATTATTATGTTAGGCCTCAGAGCACACATTAACTATGTAGCTATTTCTGGGACATTTAAGTGATTTTAATCAGTACATCAGTAAATATGTGTTGACTACTATTAAAAAGATAAACCAATGTATACAATATCCAATATAATAATGTAGGATGTTTTGACCCAAATACATTTAAGCATTCACAAGCATCCTTTATGCCCCACAAAGTTATGACCTTTGGTGTAATCAATAAAATTAATCTTTCCCTTTACAACTAAATGGGTTTGAATCAAACTTGAAATATGCACTTTCATTCTCAAACATAATATTTATTGGCAAGGCGTACTATCAGCTGGCTCATCGTGAAAAATTATTAGTGGCTTAGGTCATCATCTAAAAATCAGCTAAGGGTTGAGGGTCCGAGGAACGCCTCAAACGCAGATTGTAAACTGAAGAATAAACTTGCCATTTACTTAAAGCATGAAAAAAAATCTAGAACTTGGTGAGTACCTCTGTACTGGCACTGACTACACCAGTGTATGTTACGATTTAAAATCTCTCCGCTCTGACTCTCTCTATCTATCTCTCTCTTTCTCTCTCTCTCTCTCTCTCTCTCCGCAGTCGAGGCATACATTCAAGGCACGTTTTCATAAAAAGACCTGTGCCTAGGGCTAAGCGTACATAACTGGTCCAAATGACTTCTCAGGCCTAGGGACATAAAATCTTTGGCCAAATGGTCTTGTCACCAGGAAGAAATTTTGCATCATCGTTTACAAAGCAAATGCAAAGGCTATATATGTTTCGTCTTTTTGTTTTAATTATATCATTACTTTAGTATATGATAAACACTAATAATATTATGTTTTGTTGTTGATGGTTGTTCGGGTTTTTTTTATTGCCCTTTCATTGTATAGTCCGTATTAGAAGGTTGATGCCGTATTCTAAGGATTATTTCTTTAAAAATTAATGGGAACTCGCATTTCATGTGCTTACAAAATATAAAGTGTTTTGTTTTTTTAATACGGTAATTCCCCATTATAATTTTGGGCCGCCCCTTTTCCGATTGATTTTGTAAACTGTTGCTGTTTGAAACCGTAACAATTGCGGGGTATTTCTAGAGTAAAGAAAAACAGCTCCCACGTGAGCCGACTAATTCAAGTGGTATGATATCTGAGAGGGTTGCGAAGAGGTTACGCAGTTGTAGAAAATGCTATTTCTTAAAAATATTTTGGGTCTAAATCCAATCAAACTATTTTGTATAACTTTTACAATGCATGATTTTGTTCGTTCCTTTTTCACTATCATTCTTTAAACTGCATTACTTTAGTCTATAAAGTATGTAATCTGGATCTAGCTCATGACCTATGGTATAAAAAACCCAGTGGATGATATTTACATTAATTTAGAACATCAAGTTATAACTATGACGCGTAGTTTTAGTAATATTATCTCAATCTCATACTAATGCAGTTTTCCCCAGATTGTATGTCTGAGGGTAACATTTCGAGTCTTTGTGACAACCAATATGACGAGGTGTCAGGTTGCGTGGGAGGCTACAGCTGCCGACTCAAGCAGCCAAAATAGGGTGTAGATTTTAACGAATTAAGCGAAAGAAATAATATGCGCACAAAACTAATACACTTTTTTTTTTTGCGTAAAGTTAGCAAGTTTGCTAGTGCGGAGTCTCTTTATAAATTGATTTCATTGGATGGTTGCAATTTGAGAGAGAGAGAGAGAGAGAGAGAGAGAGAGAGGGAGGAGGGGGGGGGGAGCAGACAGACAGACAGACAGACAGACAAAGCAGAGAGGGGGAGAGGTAAGAGAGACAGGCACACAGCGACAGACAAACAGAGAAGCAGAGACACAGATACAGACACACAGACAGAGCTAGAGACTAAAGAGAGAAACAGACAGATAGACAGACAGAGAAGGAAAAGAGATGGGGGTGCGACCAGACTGCAATGATCTGTTGCAAAAAGAACTTCGCTCGTGTCGAGCAGAGGGAGTAATAATATCTAAATATATATAGATTTAGATATCATTACTCCCTCTGCTATTATATTACGCATTAGGGCCTACTTGAAAATGTTAATCAAGTTTTAATACCTCGTTAATAAAAAAAAAGAAAAAGAAATTAACATGCATGTGTGAGTTTATGCTTTGCTAAAAATAACACAGCTATTTTTCTTAACAATTTGAATTTTTAAAAGAGAAAATAATTTTTAAGCAATATATATATTGCCTTTGTAACGTAAGTCCATCTGTTTGGTAAGTGATAGACAACAGAACTTAATAGATACTATGTAACTGGTACTAGTAGGAGATAACAGGTTATGTTTTTGCTTACTGCTGTTTTGATTTGTTTTGTTGTTAGTAGTAGTGTATATACGTGTATGCTTCTGTTTTATTTTCCCAAAGACATCCGTACGCGATGGTTAAAGTCAAGTTTCTTGCATCTTAAATTTCACCACAGGGTCACATATTTGCCTTTCTTTAATTATTTGCAACCAAAGAAAAGTGGAAAATGCCAGTTGAAGTTATGATATCCACTGTCTTAAAAAAATCACCCTACAAATACCTAAGCTTCATATCATTGTTGTTGTTTTTTTTTCGTTTGAGGTACAATGCTTACCATCAATTGTTTTGAAATTAATTCATATCCTCAAACAAAAAGTTTCTTTTGATTTGAAACAAAGAATTTAACACTGATTATTTTAGGATAAAAAGTAATATGAACGATTTATATTTAACTACCGAACAATATAAGAATGTTGTCGTAGTTGGTTGTGAAATAGTTTTGTTTGGGGGGAAGTTGAATTTCTTGTACATAGTACTTATTTAAATAGCAACATACATGTATATACTTTTGCTCATGATATTATTATGCGTCAAATTTAAAACGAATGTTTCCTCTTAGGTTTGGGTTTCTACAGAAGAGATACGAAATAGGAACAGCTAGCAATCCATTTAATCGACATGTCACACCTAATTCTCTCTCTCTCTCTCTCTCTCTCTCTCTCTCTCTCTCTCTCTCTCTCCCCACCCTTCTATTTAAATATATCTATCTCCCTTAGTCTATGTCTCTGTCAGTGTGTGTGTCTCTCTCTTTCTCTCCCTCTCTCTGTCTCTCCACATAATTATTTTAGCATTCACTTTGCTCAGGGCTGATTCAACTTCCTCATTATCAATGACATGTTGTGTGCATGTGTTTCGTTAGAGTACAATTTCTCTGTCCTCTAAAATAATACAGGGAAAATGTGAATAACCTTTGTAACCCTTTTTTGTTTTGTTTCATTCTACAATAAAATTCTATCACTCTATAATTATTTTGATTTTGTAAACAAGATATCAGAATCATTTTTCCTTTCGTGTATTATTGGAAACTGGGTTGTTGTTTTTTTTAAACAATTTTACAAATACATAGATTGACTTTTTAACTTTAAGTTCAATTCTAATAATACCGCATAAGTATGATTAAATAGGGCAAAAATAGGTCTATAATTTTGTTTAAAAGAAGCTTAATTGGCGATAGCTCACGTGAGTAATGGGAAACAGTGATTTCCTTCCTTCAGGATGTTTGCATGTTACATTTTGCTGTGACACGTCTAGAGCGCTTGGGGCCCTTACAGCTGAAACCCTGATGTGCCTACATGTAAAGTTGGCTAATCTCTCCCTTTTCTCTTCATTTGCTCTTAATCCTCCTTGCGTCACCCGACAGGTTGAGAGCAGCTGTAATCAAACTCTCACAGAAGAAAAAAGGAAAGGTTGATGACATGAGGAGAGCCACTGAGGGGCTGCGCAATGATCGGCAATGTTCAACAGAAACTTGGATGCATAGGTCAATGTGTCAAGTTAAATGGTTATTCACTCCATACAAGTGAAAACCCACAGCATTTTTATAGATATTAAAACTGCTTTTAACAAGAAACATGGATGGAATAGCTGCTTTTTGTTGCTGTTGTTGTTGTCGTTGTTGTTTTTTCGTTGTTCTTATTGTTGGAATTGTAGTTTTTTCTGTGTAAAAAGAAAAGATTGTTATCTTTTAAAAACGGAAAACTTCATTGTACTAGAAATAATTTTATTTAATAGTTATTTTATGTCAGGACGATCCCCAAGACTATGATGATATAAGAATAGGAAATAAACAAGACTATTAAACCCAACTACTTTAAAGCTTAGGACACAATAAGCCCACAATTGTTGTACCGAAGATATGAAACATTGTGTTGAACAGATTATGTGAAGACCTACAGAAGATTAAGCAGGGAAAATTGGGTCAGAAGTTCGGTTCTTGCGATCACAGATTTGTTTAAATATGTGAATAATTTCGACATGAGTTTCAACGTTGCCCAACAGAAGTTGAAGTTTGTTACCGGTACCATGGTCGTCCAATATTGAAGTCAATGGGTCATCAATTTTTTCTCTAAACGGGGTTGGGTAAGAGTGAAACAATGGATGAGACCATTAAAGTGGAAAAACAGAATTAAGCCATTGATGTCGTTACAGAAATTGGATAATTTAAACCAAATGAAAATGCCTAACGTATAAATTATATCCAATGAGAGTGCCCCATTCACCCGGACTGGCTTGATGTGTATGTTCTCATCATGCCTCTCAAAAACTACCTTTAGAAATGTGTACAAATGACATCTCGCGTCTTCACGTGTATAATCATTATTGGATGGAAGTTATTCGTTCTGAATGATCTCCTACAGATTAAAATGCAAGATACTTGAAGTTTAAGTGATAAAAAAAAAGTTGATGATGTATTTCTCGCCACAAATAGACTAAAAATACTCTGTTCATTAGAGGAATGTAACAATTATTTTGTTGAAGATGACCAATCAGTGTGTCAAGCCTTATGATTTTAATAACGTGTAGATTTTAAAGCTTTTCCTGTGGCGGTTTGACTTTGACATTTTTGCTTAAGGTCGAACGTCAGCAATACATAAGCTATGTTGAGGACGGGTCCGAAGACTAAAGTCTGACAATTTTACGTGCTGTTACATAAAGACAGTTCGGGGATACCAGGACTCCCGTCTCAGTCAGCCACAGTATACATTGTACATGTACTGACACCGACCCGGTCGGTAATCCTACTGACTGTGACGTTTAACAGCCACACATCTCGCGTAGCGTGAAGCGCTGTCACAGCCTACCTGGCCTGTACAGTTGTTGGCCCCACGACATAGCCACCATCTGGCGCGACAGCTTTTATAGTCTGGCTCAGCAGTAAAACCTGTGCTGGGTGGAGCGGTGCGCTTTTGAGGGGTGGAAGGGGTAGCCTACCCGATTGGAATCGATGATAGGGCAAATTTAATTTCTCGAAATTCGCCCCCAACCGGTTAGGTCAGTGTCAGTATAATGTGACCAGCTGAGGCAGGGGTCCATGTATGCCTGCACAATCTCGATTGTGGCATCACGCAAACTTGCCAGACGTTAGACGTGGAACCCGTCACTGTATTTGACTATTCTTGGGAACCTAGGAAATGTATAAAAGTAGGAGAGAGCTTTACTCATACAAAGGAAAAATAAGCTGTAAGTCGCCATATAAAAATGTAAAGGAAGTCAAAATCAAGGAAAATCAGTCGCGAAACCTATGTAAACGGTCTCTGCTAGAAGAAAGTATGTACAAATAAAGATATTTTGACTGACTAAGGTCCAGTATTTTGAAGTTACGTTAAAATGGAACTGTTTATTCTCTGTTGCCCGGGGCCCCAAATGACTTACACTATTTTAGAGAGTTAGATAATCATATGACATGACATAATGTAGGATGACCCAAATATCCTATATTTTGGACATACAATGCTTTGATTGCGAGCCGCCGATATTACATCCTTCGGTTGAAATAATAACTTATTGTTATAATCCATGCTCTGTCAAGCAAAGAATGCTGATAGTCCAGCAGATTAATTCTCTGGACTGACAAGTAGAGACTCTCTCTAGTCTCTATCTGTGCGACTAAGGCACCCGCATGCACTAATCTGACAGAGATGTGTTTGAACAATTAAGGTAACCTCTGGTCGTTTGCACGCCACGCCCCCCCCCCCCCCCCCCCCCCCCCCCCCCCCAAACGTCTTAACAAATTTGATATCTCGGAGGAGATTGCTTTATGCTTTACATAGACTGAGGAACTCAGCTGAGATTCGAACCTTGGACTTCTAGAGCATTGCTTTATGCTTTACATAGACTGAGGAACTCAGCTGAGATTCGAACCTTGGACTTCTAGAGCACAACCAACTGAGCTATATATGGCCACCATGTCCGTCTTTAAAGTGGGTTGAGGACTTAAAGTAAGGCCTACCTACCACAAGGTATGAGTAAATATTGTAGGCGGACCAAGAAATAATCATTTAGTGCAATGATACGATTGCCATTTCAAACAGCGAAATCTGTCATCAGTCTCTGCTCAACACTTATGAAGTGTCGGGAACGACGTTTGCACTTTTAGCCATGACATAATGCACTTCCTTATAATCCTTGATGGTGTGTGTAATCGCCCAGCGCTGTTTACCCATTCGCCAAATATTATGTGCATGGAGCAAGATTTTAGTTAGAAGGGAAGATAGGCCTACATAGATTTCAGTTGCCTCAAACAGAAAACGAAAGGACTGTTCAGGTGCAATGTTTCTGCATTGTTCAACAAAGATCACTCGACGATATGAGAGGCTATTAGTTAATTAAAAAAAACTTTCACCTGAATTATCACTGCTGAAAATATTAAATTAGGAAAGACTTTGAGAATGCAAGTTTACAAAAAGTTTCAACAATTTGAGTGTTATTTAAGACAAAGGTGGATTAAAAGGCAAAATATTATCGTGATCTAATGAGTCCATCCGTAGCCTGGATTAACTTGCGACGATAACAGGAGTCTTAGGCATGGTCACTCATTTGCTCCGTGAGTGTAGCATAGAGCTAAGGCTGGACGCCGGTGCAGATTCCCTTATCTATCGTCTTAAGTTTTCGAAATAGACCTAGTTATCGCAAGATCTCTATGACCTCACAGCAACTGCGCGTCACTCAGTCAGGCGGAAGACGAAGGCTGGGCCGCTGGGTCATGCGGTGGTCAGGATGACTGTGTGCGCGTCTGCGCAATTTCTGACTGTGATTATGACTGAGAGTGTGTGAGTCAGCAAAACTCTTCCGCTATAAAATTAGGGGAGTTTAAATTCATTTTTGCTGCTTCAGTAAAAAAAAAAACACACATCCCTAAAATATCCATTTTCTGATGTCTGTATCTTATCCTCATCCAAATACTACAGAATATGGATTACGACCAGCTGAATCCAAACACAGTCCATATCTATTTGATATGCATAATTATATGTAGGTTAATTAGGCTATGTACTTGTTTTTTAGATGGGCTCATCAAAATGTGATAAGGAATAAGTGGTTTTAATATGTACATCCAAATGCGTTTAAAATGGGTCTGCAAGAAGACATCATTCTTTTTTTTATTTGTTTTATCTGAAATCGTCAGCTGACAGCTGTGCCTAAAATTTAATGCTCTTAACTTCACTGCATATTTTCTCCGTTTTTATATCTTGCCTTCCGTTTACTGTAAGTAGCTGTCACTTGTACTTTGACTTCGGTGAAATTATCGTGCTTTCCCATTTCTAACCACTGAAAAAATTAAATAAATAAAAACAAAAACAAGAAAAGGAAAACATCGGCTTCAATGCTAAATTATTTAAAAGTTTGTGACTATTTAACTGTATTAAATATATATGCACTGTTCCGATTATTTACAAAAAAAAAGTATAATAGGCATACTCACACCATTACTTTTGCGCTGTTTTTATTTGTTACGCTCTGACTAACACCATTAACCTTGAGACGTCTCCATGCTAATTGTATTGTTTTCCTTTTCTGTGAGAGCCACTGTCATAAGCAAAATCTTGGCAGGGATATCTCTGTTATGCAAAAATATTAATAAAAAGAATTAATCCGAGATATCACTTAGTGTGAGCTATGCTAATAGGCCAGTTATAATCATAACCCATAAGAGACTCAGCCAAACGTGTCTACTGGCTCCGGCGAAACAATGTTGGTCCTGTGCAGGCTTAAATACTCTCTCTCGCTCCCCCTTCCTCTCTTTCCTTCTCTTTCTCTTTCTCTCCCTTTCTTTCTATTTGTCTCTCTGTCTCTCATTCACGCTCTCATCTACTCTCTGGCATACATCTTAGTATTTACTCTCCCTCTCTTTTGCTCTCTTCTCTCTCTCTCTCTCTCTCTCTCTCTCTCTCTTCTTTTTTCATCCCCTCTCTCGCTTGATGTCAAAGCATATATACGTTGCAATGTCGCACTTTTTCTATTGTTTAGTGAATTTGCATGCATTTTGATTTGTTTGTGCTGTAATGGTAACGTATTAAGCAATATCATAGATGTCTTGAAAGCAAAAGTTCAACTCCTTTTTTTGTCTGCATAATCAAGTCTTTGTCTGTCTGTTTATCTGCATGTGTGTGTGCCTGCCTATCTATTCCTTACTCTTTCTCTTTCATATTTTATCTCCCCCCTATCTATCTATCTATCTACATGTATCTATCTATCTATCTATCTATCTATCTATCTATCTATCTATCTATCTATCTATCTATCTATCTATCTATCTATCTATCTATCTATCTATCTATCTATCTATCTATCTATCTATACCAACTCTTGTGTTTGTATTCCAATTTACCAAGAATAAAAACCTCTTTGTCCGACTTCATTTAAAAAACACTGCCCGTCGTTATTATCTTATCTAACACCCAACCTATTACGTCCACTCGTAAAAAGATAACATGCACAGTAGATGAAGGTAAAGGTAGTGGGCAAACTACTAAAAGGTGAGATCATTGGCACGGGAGCAAGGACTAGTTAAACCTAAACCTTTGACGGCTTGAATGAAAATAATTACCTCATGACATGCGTGGTATGACTATCTATCACTTTACCAAACGCGATCCGTCTTATCGCATGAAGAGTGTATACTTCACATTAAAGTGTAGGCTATAATGCCCTTGGTGGTTTTACCTCAAATTAAACATAATGTTATTTTTAAGCTCTTGCCTCCATGCTGCCGTTGTTTATGTAAACTTTTCACATCATTGCATATAAACAGATTCAGATATGTGTTTACAAGCCGAAAGATAACTATAAGGATTAATACAGAGGAAAAATATTCACTAATCATAAAGAGGTCACAGGCTACCTTTAGTGTTGGCAAAAAGTAATAGGTCATTATTATGATGTAGAAGCCTATTTGTAAGTCTAATAAACACTTTTATCTGCATTTTTCTTTTAATATGCGATATGTCAATTTCGATATATATATATATATATATCAAGGACTACTATAGTCTATAGTAGTCCTTGATATATATATATATATATATATTAAGAACATACTATCGACAATTATTTTGTCAAGCACAGGCTTTGCAAGATGGATACATAGCAGTTATACAAATATACATGCAGCAACACAATAAACAAAAGTTTTACTTAAACATAGTTGTATCTAAGTAGTACACATTAATTAAAAAACAACAACTAAGAACTTATGTGTCCCATACACGCGTGGTCCTCCTTAATTAATATCAGACTTGGGCTGGCGGGCAGAGGGTCCGGGGTTCGAATCTCAAGTGATGCCCACGTCTCAGCATCGGAAACGCCAGTCGGCTGATGCTCTGGACTTACAACCTGGAAGTAGCCGGTTCGAATCTCAGCTGGTAAATTGGTAAATAGACAGATAGATAGATAGACAGACAGACAGACAGACAGACAGACAGACAGACAGATAGATAGATAGATAGATAGATAGATAGATAGATAGATAGATAGATAGATAGATAGATAGATAGATAGATAGATAGATAGATATTATAATTATACTTACAAAAGTTATACAAAGTTTTAATGAAGGTAATATGCACACAAATCATGCATATAGTTACCAATGAAGGTAGCCAATTTAGAAGTTTAGCGTTAATGAAGATTGCGTGAAAGACTGTCAAAGAGAGATATAAGTCAAAGAATGGTGGAGGTCATATCGGCGGAGTAGATTATAGAAAAGAAAAACTGAGACCGCATGACGGTTACATGAAGAATGAAAATACAAGTATAATCCCACTTCTGAGTTATGACTTATGCGTTATGCAAAATCTTTTCCCTACTGTTGTCTGTATTGGGCATTCTTCAGTATACACATGACAAGGAAACGTTTTCAAGAGTTGTGATTAAACCACTCTATAATTACGTTTATTTTATTTAATTGCTTTTTCCTATGGTAATTTTTTTTTGCTAGTATATAATTATGCTGAGGTTTTGGTAAACATCGGTAAACATCGTAATAAAGCGAACCAGGATGCATGGCGTGTGGCAGAACGGGCCACAAACTGCTAGAAATGATTGCCATGATGACGGAACTGAAAGATCGTGACGACAATGTCTAGTGTATCTCTGGGCAGCATGCCAGAGAGAGAGAGAGAGAGAGAGAGAGAGAGAGAGAGAGAGAGAGAGAGAGAGAGAGAGAGAGAGAGAGAGAGAGAAAGGGAGGAAGAGACAGACAGACAGCAAACAGACAAAGACAGAGACACAGAGAGATACATATACAGAGACAGGGAAAGCTGTGCATTAAAATACTTCAGCCTTCATGCTTGTATGTTGTTATTGTTTTTGTTGTTGTTTTTGTATTTGTTGTTGTTGTCGTTATCTGTTGTTTAAGTTGTTGTTTGCTGGTGGTTGTGGTGTTGTATTTTGTTTTTCGTTGTTACGTTTGTTGGTTGTTTACTGTTTTTGTGTGCTTTTTTTTGTGGAATGCTAATAAAAAATATATTAAATTGATTTTATTTCAACAAAGTTGACATCGATTAAGAAACACTTAATAAACAGTGAATGGGAAAAGTCACAGCAAAGCTATATTATTGTTTTGTCCGGGTTTCTCAAGTTTTTACGTCATCCTCTGCAAGTGCATTACACTGTGGTAAAAAGAAATGCCAAGAGAGCACTCATGATGAAATCATCACAATCTCTACATCGCTTGCTGGGCTTCATTAGTAAGACGAACAACCCTCATGCATTGTTTACATCCACTAGATCAAGTAGTAAAAAGTGAACAAATTACATTGACCTCTTTAATACTGTCACAGCTACAGGAAAGGAAGGTTATAACAACAAAAAACAAGTGCAGTTAACTTTTCAACAGCTTTGCAAGTGAATAACATAACAACCTCACGGTTTTAAGCAGTAGAGAGAAATGCCTCGTTGTCAAACAATGTTTTATTCACCAACTATTTCCATTCGTCAAGTCTAAGAATAAGTACACCGTTTAGGTTGAAAAGTGACAGCAAACCTCACCATTTGTTTATTACTAAGCCTGTTATCCACATTTTTCTCACTCTCTGTGTTTTGAGGTACATTGTAGGCCCATTATGATTTCAATAGACCAGTCACGATTGTCATTCTTCACCTCAACGCTCAAGATATTCACTAATTACATTCCTTTCTAGCTATATATAGAAGCACTCATCTCGCTTCCCATTTTCTCAACACAACTTACACAAGGACATGGACACGTTCTCTTATTCAGATTTCACGATACAAAACAAAAACCATTTCCATATTTCAAAGATTTAAAAACAAAATGTGCTCTTTTCACAGCTTTGTTACGAACGAAACAGCATCTTATCTATTTTGTCTTCTCATTAAACTTCTTTTTTCCACTGTTTGCCTCCCTCATCGTTGCCCTGTCTCCTCTCCATCGCTATCTTTTTCTCCTCTCTCTCTCTCTCTCTCTCTCTCTCTCTCTCTCTCTCTCTCTCTCTCTCTCTCTCTCTCTATCTATCTCTCTCTTTTACACACACTTTTCTGTTTTTCCAATGAGTGTGATTACCGTATTTTTACACTTGATTGTTAAGTTTTTGTATGCTTATTTTCCACCAGTAATGACTATTTTCCATGACTTGTTATCCATTCTTCTTTTTTAAATTCCATTGTTTGCACTCCTCTTATAAATTTTCGTAAAAAAAATAAAGGATAATAATCCCACAACTAACTTACAGAAAACACTGTCTACATCCACATGTATGCAAAAAGATAACTAGCTTTCAATTTTGAAAATTCAAAGATAAATTTTATATCAAGGAAGCAAAATTGTTGTTGTTGTTGTTGTTGTTGTTGTTGTTGTTGTTGTTGTTGTTGTTGTTGTTGTTGTTGTAGCTGCTGTTGTTGTTCATATAAGGAGTCAGAAAATCTAGCATGCTTGATTGTGGGTCACATCTTCCTCGTTGGTACAACTCGCTCAACAATACACCGTAGTTCTCAAGGTGACATGTCTCACCTGAAGTGATTTACAACCTCACTTACAATCCTTCGTGTGGTCAGTGACATTCCAGTTGTTCAAACATTCAAACACAATAGCCCCCTTAAATTAATCACCATAAACATTCTCCTTTGTGGAAATACGCGGATCTGTTATCATTATGGTGATAGTGAATGTGTATTGTTATGCTGTTAACCTAGTAACCGCTAGAAAATTGACTAAAATGAAATGTGTATGAGGAGGGCGGTGCACCATGAACAATGTCATTACAGAATGCATAATAACTTTATTGATCCATAGAGAAACTTGATTCCATTGCCACAAACATAATCTGACATGTACATATAATATAATTACTTTTAATCTCCTAATATAAAAGAAAAAATAGTGCTGAGTGCATAAATATAAAATTAAATATAAAAAATTAGGTGACTAGATATAGACATATTCTTTAAAAATATTAATTAAATATATGCTGAGTACATTCATATAAACATAAACAAATAATATAAATATATAAATATAAATATATGAATATAACTATATACGTTATAAATATCTAAATATAAATATATAAATATGTGTATGGGCAGTAGCTACTGCAACTGTCAAGCCTTTAATATCACAAGATATGTTCACAAAGTATAATAATATAGATGCGTGTGTACTATAAATTATATAATTATGCAATTTATTTCAGAGCAGGTTAGATTTTTTTAGTGCAATAAAGTGCAATACAATTTTAAATTTGATTAATATTCAGACACAAAGATTAAGAGCAAAGTGGACTTTGAAAAAGAAGATAAATAAAGAGAAACATATTTTTTGTAAGAAATAGAAATAAAATCTACAAAGCTGCATATTGATAATAAATTAATTTGTGGGACGAATGGAACTGTTGCAATATACAGGTGTACGCCTTTTAAACGTTTCATTAATGAGTGTAATCGAACAAGGAACAAATGAGTCTCTGTACCTGTTCGTTTTTTACTTAGTTATCATAATTATATCTACCGCTCCTGGTTATGCAACTGTTGTATTTATCATAAATCCGATTCATGTGCGTGCTGTCTTCAAAGATTTGGTCAACCTTTGCTTTGTCCCGTTGTGTAAGTAGGGTGTCTAAGTCAGTCAGGCTTAGTCCAATATATATAATATTAGTCGTCGTCATATTAAAATTGGGTTCGCACTGACAACCCTGTCGTCAACCATTTCATGCGAGCCATGCACTCCTTTACTCAAAGTAATCATACTCTAGAACAGTAATGTACTTTTTTTAAGTACCCAGCGGTTTCTTTGTCATTTACTTTCAGCGTCTCATTTCAACGGCTGATCTGATACACTTGTATTTAAATAAATCTTTTCTGTTGACGTTTTTCAACATGTATATAACGTACTTTAATGGCACCTCTGTCAACAAAGCAACAAATGAATGATTTTTATTCCGTATGGTTTTCAAAAGTCTTCATGTTTTGTCAAATTAATTTGAAACTTGCTGAATTAAACTGGTTTATCACCTTAAAACGGGGGTGGTTGATTGATATGGTTGTGTTTTGTTGTTGTTGTTGTTGTTGTTGTTGTTGTTGTTGTTGTTGTTGTTGTTGTTGTTGTTGTTGTTGTTGTTGTTGTTTTAATTTCTAGCTCCAAGCGCATGTCTTTTCTTCATGATCTGAAGTTAAAGATAAAAATAAAGTCCAAGTTCATTGTGACAGTGCTATAGCGTGACATCATTGAATGTTATCATTGGAGTTTTGTTTCGTTATTTTTTTCTTTAATTGTGAAAATTTTTATCTAAATTGAAAGCGGTGAACTAAGATATCCGTGTTTGTGTAGAGGGCTATTTATTCGTTGTTGGGTTCTTGTTTTTTCATTTAAAAGTATGTTAGCGCTACACGTAAGAAGAAGGTTAAATTCACATTTTAAACCGTATAGAGTGTAGAATGTCGAAGCAAGTCCCTATTTATTGGTGAAATTGGCCATTGGGGTGCCTTGGAACTTCTGCAAGAATGTGTCGCGGCTCTAGAAATGTTTCCTTAAGTTTTGTAGATTATTTAATATTTACTTTTAAAAGAACACTTTTGTAACACTCCTTCCCAAAGAACACATTATTCTATGTTCATTTCTCATACTTATTTTCTTACTTTTTTTTTTCAATTCAATTAAAAACTAATTAAAGACCAGGTTTTACCTTGCTGGTCGTAGATTGATATCGTTTTCGTTAAAGCCGCGAAACTTCTAATGTACACCACTCAATTCATTTTAATAATTTTGCATTAAGGGCAACACATAATTCAACAAAACACTATTGCATCGTAAACTATATAGATAACTGTGCCATTGGTCGATGAAACTATGAAACTATAAAACGAAAAAAATGGAACTAGTGCATTAATTATCTGCCTACCGTTGAGTGAGGCTTGGCAATTTGTATGTACCGGTACATGTACTATTTTTTTTACTTTTTCGACTTTACTCTCGAAATGTTTTTAAAATTCAGCCTTATGATAATAGAAAATTATCTAGTAAGATTTTTAACTGAGATAAAAAATGTGATGTTTTTGTTTTTGCCTTTGTCTCTTAGCGTTTTCTTTTTTTTCTTCTTTCTCATTTGCTCCCTTTCCCTTTTTTCCTCTTTCTTCCTCGCACTCTCTCTTTCTCTCTCTCTCTCTCTCTCTCTCTCTCTCTCTCTCTCTCTCTCTCTCTCTCTCTCTCTCTCTCTGAGCGTATTAACGAGTACCTAGGCATGCAATGTCTAGAACCTAA
This sequence comes from Elysia chlorotica, assembly GCA_003991915.1. Lineage (NCBI taxonomy): Eukaryota > Metazoa > Mollusca > Gastropoda > Plakobranchidae > Elysia > Elysia chlorotica. The sequence continues at coordinate 133,491 of RQTK01000722.1, forward strand.
CGATTCAAGGAAATTAATTTTGTAATAATTATCATCTGTCTGTTTTGATACCAAGCCAAGAACAGATTCGTGATGATAATGAGGGAGTCAATAGTGTGGGATAACCTTAAAAACTGTCGGAAATTCCTGATTTCATTTCAACGATTGCGTTCAAAGTACATTAATTAATATTGATTTCAACGCCTATTTTAGATTTTCAGATAAGTATGGATCAAAATAATTCGCCCCCACCAGTGTGTAAACTCGGATCTATATCAAGAAAATAAAAAAGGAATCTATGATTATAAAACAATTTTGAAGATTTAAATAATTATAGTACAATGTAATAATAATATCTAATAATTATGATAGAAATGATATTGAGGATGATGATGATGATGATGATGATGATGATGATGATGATGATGATGATGATGATGATGATGATGATGATGATGATGATGATGATGATGATGATGATGATGATGATGATGATGGTGGTGGTGGTGATGATTGTAATAGCAATAATAATCTGTTAATAACAATTATAATATTTCTTAAATTATGTAAACACTAATTTAAACTTTGTAGCACCGGTGTATGTTTTTTCTGGCTCTGCAATATTCTCTTTAAAACAATTTCTCTCGTGGTGATCAACGTGTTGAATTGAAAAGCCGAAGGCAGGAAAAATAATACGTAGGTCATCGCAAGTGAACTCTTTGTATTTTCATTATTTTCCGTTCCCGTGTCTGTCTGAATGAGACATGAAAAAAAAAGAACCACTATCACCCATTTGCGTATAGTAAAATCGTAAAACTATCACAAAGAAAATAAATCCGAGCATATATGTCTTTGGCTATTACTTAGTGAGTAGACTGCTGGCATGTATTTTCCTCAATATAAGAAAGTATTGGGTGTTGGCATCCAGCTGCAAAAAAAAAAAAAAACAAAAAAAACAACAATCCCAACACAGAAACGAGTAGTTGATTCGTTTCAGATAATTTTTTTTATTTAATGTTTACAATAACATCATTTCTCTCGAAATACGTGATTCATGAAAAAAAAAGTTAAATAAAAGTTTTAAGCTGTTCGAATTTCTGTTGGGAAATGAAGTAACTCAGTCGAAACAGCACGCGGTTCCTGTTTGAAGATTTGCGGGTTCGACTCCTAATCATTTGGCCGCATTCCCCATTTCATTTACATACGATAACTGACTTCAATAATTGCAAAAGTTTCAGGAATAGTTCCTGTGTGGAACTTCGATTATGAATTAATTTTGTTTGTGTAATGTTTAAAGTTATACAATTGCAGGAAAATATCAATTTATAGGCTATCAACAGATGTATCCTCTTGCCCATTCAACCATGCTTTGAAAACTTCGAATTAAGGATGCATTAATTCATTCAAAATAATTATGTTCTCTTTGGAAACGATAAATCATTGTTATATATTGATGCAACTCAGTGTGGTGGAATATTTTGTTGTTTCTTTTAAGTCAGGAAGCTAATGCAGTAGGTTTATCTGAAACGAAATTTATCTTGATTTCTCAGTTGCAATTTGATTTCTTTAAGATCAACTGCGAAAAGTGTTCAGAGCAATTCGAATTCATTAATTTTATGAGAATAAGGCCTGCGTAACTATCGTCTCAAATTACTTGGTACAGAGGTTTCCTAATCCCAATGCTGCTGTTACTTGGCAAGCCAACAGGCCTGTATTTAGCCATGTGCTAGGCGTGCTTAAACACGGGGTCTCGGGTTCTAGGGTGGCCTTTGGTCAAGGGGAAACTATTAACAGATGGGTCAAAGGAAAGAAAGGAAGGAAAGGCTAAACACTGAACAGAAAGTAACGAGGAAGGAAGGAATTTTATGAGAATAAGGCCTGCGTAACTACAGGAAGCTAATGCAGTAGGCTTAGCTGAAACGAAATTTCATAACGGACGGAAGAAAAAGAAGCAACGTGACATAAACGAAATGTAGCTAAAGGTTGTTTTCTTTTAGAAACTGGAAACAGTATTATTGGGCCCATAAAAAGGGTGTGGCAACATCCGAACGGATATAAACAAGTTTTCCCTGTCAAATGTGATAGTGTAAAACAAAGCCGTACTATGCGCCTCCAACGGGACCTGATTCCCGCTTCCCACGACATGGGGGCCCCATCGACTATTTAATTTTTTTAAACATCGATAACCCCAACAGAAGCAGTGAAACTTGGCACGCGCATCCCATCGCAGCAAAGAAAAGAGCCAAGAAAAAGCCTTTGTAGCGTAATATGTTCGGGTAAGATTTGTTAATAGTTTACATGCGCAACTATCAGCAACTATAGCAACAGCAGCAAGAACAACAGCAACATTGTTATTATTATTATTACTATTGTTGTTGTTGTTGTTGTGTAGTAACAACAACAATTAGAGCTATTTATTATTGGAAGGATACCGCGATTTCTTCTGAGGAAAAGTGTGTGTGTGTGTGTGGGGGGGGGGGGCATAATTTAAAAAAAAAGGATGGGTGGGGGAGGGGGGCCTCGAGCCGACTAGTAGTACAGAGCCTGGAGTTTCCTAAATCTGAATCTGTACGCCAATCATTTCTTAAATAAAGAGTTTTGTTTTATAGCTGATCGCTTTAGTGATAGAGATAAAGTGATAGGTAAACAGTTTTAAACTACCCACAACAGAGCATTACCTTCAAATTAAGTAATTAAGTTCTCACGTTTCTCTCACCCCTCTCCTTTTAGTTATCGCCGCACTACACCAAAATAGTTATGAAGTGTTTATCTCTCATCGGCAACGTGGGTTTGTTTTTGTTTTATTGCACAGTAGCCGCTGTCAACTTGGGGGGGGGGGGGGGGGGGGGGTTTGTTTGTTTTTTTTTTTTTTGTGGGGGTGCGCGGGCTGAGTTGGGGGGGGGGGGGGGGTCGGTGTTATTGTTGTTGTTTATTGTTGTGTGTGTGTTTTGTTTTTAACCTGAACCCGATGGTCAGTTCCAAATTTTAATACAATTCATGTGTATGTGTGTGCAAATGAAAGGTGGGAAAAGACTTCACCCTTTTTAGTTGTTGATTAGGGTAGTCCTAAAGAAAATGAAAAAGAATTCCACCTAGGGCATTTATTGCGGAGCGGTAGACATACAGTGTTTATTCCCTATAACATTAGTTTTCCTCAACCCAACTATTAAATCTTTTATGTTTACAGAAAATGCTCTACTAACTTCGTATTTGTACAGACAATTAAGAACTATGATTGTAGTAAATAATGCACCGTTCAGTTCTGATCCACCAACTAGGCTAGGCCTATTGACATTGAGTAAGAAGAGAAAAGGGGCAGATGTGGAACCAGCAGACCGATACTTTTTTTTTGTTGAAAAATGTAAGGATTTAAAAATGTTAGTTTTTTTCAAAATCGATTTAGTTTTGTTGTTGCTTAGCTTCCAACCTTTCATCATGGGCACAATATAGCCATTACCGTGCTGACGTGCCGTAAAAACAAATTCCCTCACTCACTCCAATCTTAGCAGCATAGGCCTTTATGCTACATTGTGGACGGATCCCAAGACTAACGTCTGACAATTTTACTTGCTACCACAAAGAGACAGTGCGAGGATATCATCACTCCTGCTCAGGCGGTCACGTTATACTGGCATTACCAGAAGGCCATAGAGGATGAACTCGGGCAAACACTATTTGATCAATCATAAGTTTCGAACAAGGGACGTCCCGATTGGGAGATCACCACCCTAACTATTTGGCTAATGGTGACGTCATTGTGGTTTGCAGTTGCCTTTCTTTCGTGTGTTTTGTTTTGTGTTCGATTTTTTAGAGGGATTTGGTGTTTCATATTTTTTTTTTTTTTTTTTTTTTTTAATTGTTAATTTCTGTTGTTTGTTGTTTTTGTTTTTGTTTTTTTGTTTGTTTTTTTCTGGGGGAGGGGTACATTCAATCATTTAAGTTAAATATATATACATTATATTTTGATTGTTAGATCTACTTCTAATCTTATCCAACCCTTGTTGTAGGTTTGCATAGCCTTATCTGTTATCAAAGAGATACAAAAGTGCTTGGTCGCATTATTTTCATTGGACACAAGTGATAGGCACACATACCTAATAATCATGTCACAGTGAAGATGTAAAAATAACTTGGTTAACCACATGATACCTTTTTGGTTTTATTGTTGAGACTGAAAAATAATAAGAATTGTACATTTAGTTAAAATACGATTCTAGATGCTAATATACGGCTTGAATAATTAATTGCATTTTATTTAAATATACAAAGAAATACTTTTCAATAAAATTCGTTATCTTCATTGAAATCTCAACCAGGTGGCCTACTTTATAAACGTTATTACCTTCCCAGGCAAAAAAAATTGGTCACGAAAAATTCCTGGCAAGTTCATGAAGCATAAATCCCTGAGTAGGACTAAAATGGCGACACTGGTAGAAGGACGGGAATATGGTCTAGCTTCAAACACTGCGACAGATGAGGATCAAACAGTAATTCATTTCAAACTAACAGACGCAGCTTTAAGAACATTAGAAAATTATTCAAGGGTTAAGGTAAGATTTGGTGTTTATAATCGTGTATTGGATATCTATTCGATCCTTCAAAATAACTGATCGAAACAGCTGGCATCCTTTATGGAGTCGGAATTTGGTAAAATTTATGTCTGCCTCAGAGTCAGATTAGTAGTCTAAATCTACATAAATGTAGATCTCGATGTCCACCAGATACATTTGAATAACAAGTGCATATGGGTATTTTTAGAACTACAATTGAGATACAAGATCTATGATCTAGATCTAGATCTAGACTTAATCTATCTAGAATCTAGATATATCTAGATCCATCTCTAGATCTAGATCTAGATTTCTTGACTATTCTACCCAAGCCAAGAGATTCTCTAGACTCTTAGAGATCTAGAGTCTAGATCTAGATCTAAATTTAAAACTTTAAAACGTCAAAATTATGTTATTTTCAGATCTAGACTAGATGTATATTCTTGACTTGATCAAAACTTCATTTTTTTCATTATGAGATGCATTCATGACTTAACTAGATCTAGAACTAGATTTTAGATCTAAGATTTAATCACTAAACTCTACATTGTAACACCATCAAGATTGTAACTCCAGTTGATGGGGGACAATCTGGCTTTGTTGACCTCCAGGTCGGGGGGTCTGCCGTTGAAATCCGATTTCTTTTCTGATTTCATCCCCTACAGGTTAGTTCACAATAGTTGGTGTATACATGTGACGATGACCGACTAAGACAGGGGTCCAGGTCTCACCGTCCTGTCTTGTGTGGCAGCACATTAAATCAAATTAGACGTCAGTCTTCGGGCAAATAATTCAACTCAACTACAGTTCTTCATCTTCTTACTGCCCTTTTTGCCGTTGGCAATTAGGGCAGCTCAACTATAGTTGATAGGGCTAAAAACTATGAAAAGAAGAAGGCACTTTAAAAGAACCTAGTCACCAAAACTATTAGAAGCTGGGATTAGTTCAAAAGTAAAGCGTTTAGACAAAAATTTGGCCAATAACATTAACAGCAATATGATAATGATTTACACATGGGGCGGTCAAAATGTGTTACAAATTCACCCAACTACATCATTGTCCGAGGCCTGTGATGCCAGGATTAAAGGTCAACGATCAATCAACTGCAGTGCTGAAGTCTAATTTGACCTGATCTTTGCATGCTATATCAAGTTGTTTCTGTTTGTGGACATCTTTTATTATTAGCTAAGACTAGATCTACTTCTTTTGTACCAATCTGTACTTGTTCAAAGTTTTGGATCAATGACCAATGCAATAAAGCAATTATATACAGGCTATTGGATTGGTCCAATATGGTCATGGGTAGTTTTACATCAAGACACAGGTGTCTGGTATCTCTTGAATTGACAGTGTATTTTTGGAGACACTTGCAATTATATGAAGGTTGTTGTTGGCTTGATTCTGACCTGGCACAGGTTATATTTGCCAGTCCACAGCCTTCTTTCTAGGTCTCCTGCTAAGCCATGGCCAGCCTCTCAATCTCAGGCCATCAAGTCACTTGATATTTTTTAAAGTGAAGATATTCAAGGTTAATAATTTTAAATTTTTTTTTTTTTTTTTGTTACTTTGATGAGATCTTTCATTTTCTTGTTTTCAGGAGTGGAGATTACAAGAAGTAGCAACAGTAGTAGTAGTATAAGGGAAAAAAAAAAAATTCAAGGTTAGGTTTAGTGTGCTCAATGAGCAGCCACTGCAAAGATAGTATTAGCAGTAGATCCACATAGCTGACAAACAGCATCTTAACTTATATGACAGTACCCGCTCAAAATAGGATTCTGATCGATCGCTCATCGCTTGCTGTCATTTTCGTCAATTACGCCTGGTTAGCCCACCGTTTACTTGGCCCATTCACGTTTTTAATGTCTTTGTAGCACTGTGATTAGCAGAGCCCTTAGGATCAACTTTAAATAGATATTTGAATAGTTCACTTGCGTCTCTTTTCGGCAAATGCGGTAAATATTGTAAAACTGTAGTAGCAATGAATAATGCCTCCTCTGACGGCGATCTGTCCATCTGGGAATCCCCTGGCTTAGTTTACAGGTGCTAGGTAAACAAAAATTTTCCAAGAATCCAGTTTTTTGGGGGCGACCTGATCAGAATTAGACTTAGCCCATACTGCACGGCACGCCAGATGACTGCCTAGTGGTTCAGCTTGCGGCAACCTCAGTGGCTTAGTGGGGTGCCAACAAACTACCTCTGTTAGTGGGCCTTCATTTATTCTTCCCTTTTCGTGAATGGGTGTACATTCTTGGGTTAACCAATGAAATCACATTATGACGGTATCACTGACGATAACCTGGATCTCTAAGAAATGAAAGGGCTGAGGAAGTCGAAGGAGCAAGATGGTGAAACAGGCGCTGGTTACATTGCATGTTGAACTCAGGCCTGTTCTATTTGTGTGATCGTGTGTTTGTAATTGCAATTGGCTTACGTTTACTCTGTATTGAGTTTATTTGGATAGTAGTCCGACACGTACTGTGGGGGATGCTGTGGTCTAGGGGTAGAACGTTGGCTTCCGACGCAAAAGGTCCCGCGTTCGAATCCTGGCTGTTGCGTTCTCTACTGGTTGATGGGTCGGTGTCAGTATAATGTGACCGGCTGAGACAAGAGTCACGATATCCCCGCCCTGTCTCGTGTGTGGCAGCACATAAAATTGTCAGACGTCCGTCTTGGGGCCCGTCCACAATATAGCCTATATAGGGCTGCTGTCGGACGTTAAACCAACCTAACCAACCAACAGACACGTACTGTAACTGCGGGTGCTTTGTTGGATAATCTTTGATTAAATTTAATTATTAACGTTGGCTTAGTAGTGGCATAAAGATAGCTCAGTCTCCAGTGCTTGGGGCTGAGGAGCAGCAGCTCCAATGTTAGAATCTTTCGTGTCCCCACTTTTTTCCGCACATCTATGTAGGAAACCTAACATTTATTTGGAGGTGGCATTTTTAGCAATATACGGTGCTAGATATTCCAAGCTTTAGTGCTCTGGGTTGA
>RQTK01000722.1:146013-168278 GCA_003991915.1 Elysia chlorotica
TTGCCTCTGTCCGTCTGTAATTCCTTCTTTTCTCCGGTATAATATTATCTATGACTTTGACCTACTGTCTGTCTGTCTCTACCTCTATTTTTCTCTGTCCCTGCAGCTACTTATTCATTTTTATCACTTGATCTCTAAGCTGTGCTTTCTTCTGTCTTTAGTTTATTTTTTTTTTATTTTTTTCTCTTCCTGTCTGTCTGTGGTTAAATTTTACTTTATATATATGAACTTTTCTTTCTATCTGCCTAGATCAGGTTCTCGCTTTTCTTTCGTCTGCCTCTATCAGTCTGTTTTTCCTGCCTATCTATCTCTTAAGCCTTTTTTTCCTTCTGTCTATCCTTCACAGGCCCTTCCTGTGTGTCTGTCTGTCTATCCGTGAGTGGCTGTGTACCCACCCAGCGAACGAGTGGGGTCCCAATGCCTCTGTCAGTCTGTAATTCCTTCTTTCCTCCGGTATAATACTATCTATGACTTTGACCTACTGTCTGTCTGTGCCTCTATTTTCTCCGTGCCTGCATCTGCTTATTCATTTTTATCTCTTTATCTCTAAACCGTGCTTTCTTCTGTCTTTAGTTGATTTTTTTTCTCTGTCTGTCTGTCTCTGGTTGTTTGCTGTTTTCTATATATAAACTTTTCTTTCTATTTGCCTAGATCATTTCCTCGCTTTTCTTTCCTCTACTCTTATCTCCTGCCTTTCTTCTGCCTCTATCAGTCTGTTTTTCCTGCCTATCTATCTCTTAAGCTTTTTTCCTTCTGTCTATCCTTCACAGGCCCTTCCTGTGTGTCTGTCTGTCTATCCGTGAGTGGCTGTGTACCCACCCAGCGAACGAGTGGGATCCCACCTGTAGGATTTCGCCACAGCCTCCATGCCTTCCTTACAGAACTGCCAACCTCGCGGAGTTTGTTTTACGGCACCTCAGCACAGTAACGTAACGTCCATGTTTTTTAAAGGTATGCCTATGATGTCCTTAATGATGACCTAGGACAGTTAAGACATTACACTAGTAGCATCGGTGACTCCATCTCTTTAGATGCATTGAATGTCAAACACCAGCAATATATAGGCTATATGTGGACGGGCCCGAAGACTGACGTCTGACAATTTTATGTGCTGCCACTCACGATACAGGGCGGGGATACCATGACTCCTGTCTCAGCCGGTCACATTAAACTGACACCGACCCAACCAGTAGAGAGCGCAATTGACAGGGCTCGAACCCGGACCTTTTGCGTTGGAAGCCGATGTTCTACCACAGGGCCACCGCGCCCCCTGCACACTAGTAGCAACTGTGACTCCATGTCTTTAAATGGATTACAAATTATACATAAAAGGTCGGTTAAAACTAGAGGGTAAATCCAAAAGTTTAAAAGATCCATGTGTGTAGGATGATCACAGTTAATTTTTCGTGTGTCAACAAAGTGGACTGAATGTAGCCAACAAAATATGCGGGGGATCTGGCGCAGGTGGCAGCGCATTGCATTGGGAGATCGAGCACTCGGAGCGGTGGGGTTTGGGGCGTGGGAGGATAAGAGGGCTATAAATAAAGGACAAAGTGGATATAATGTAAGTACAAAAACGTGTGGTGTGTGCTGTCGTAAGTGCTAGAGCATGGTGTGTGTGTGTTAGTGTGTGTGTGGGGGGGGGAGGGGGGACGGATGGGAGGAAAATTGATAAGTTAAATAAATAAGTTAGGATATAGAAAATACTAGAGAAAGGGATGATTTTTGCGAGGGAATGAATTATTTTAACTAGATGCAAAGTTACAACATAATATGGTTGGCTTGAAATAATTGTAACAGTTTTTGTTTACCAGAAGGGAAAAACGAGAACAAGTTAACTTAATTTTATCTTTCAAAGGCAAAGATTCAAGAACTTTTTATTAATATCTCATTACGGTAAGTTCCACCACAGAAAATTTACATACAGAGCCAGAAAGAGTCGGCTGAGATTTAAACCTATTCCCTCTTAATCATCAGGCAAGAGAGTTAAAACTAGAGGGTAAATACAAAAGTTTAAAAGTTCCATGTGTGTAGGATGATCACAGTTAATTTTTCGTGTGTCAACAAAGTGGACTGAATGTTACCAAACAAAATATGCGGGGGATCTGGCGCAGGTGGCAGCGCATTGCATTGGGAGGTCGAGCACTCGGAGCGATGGGGTTTGGGGCGTGGGAGGATAAGAGGGAAATAAGTAAAGGACAAAGTGGGTATGATGTAAGTAAATAACGTGGGGAGTGTGCTGTCGTAAGTGGTAGAGCATTGGATAATGTGTATGTGTGTGTGTGTGTGTTGCGGGGAAGGGGTAGAGATGAGAGGAAAATGAGTAAATTAGAATATAGATAATACAATAAAAAAGGTATGATTTAAGCTTATTTAAAACTAGCTGCAAAGTTACAACATTATATATGTATAGTTCGCTTGTAATAGTTGTAAAGGTTTTTGATTATCTGAAAGGAAAAAAAGAGCACAAGGTAATTTAATTTTATCTTTCAAAGGCAAAGATTCAAGAAGTTTTTATTTATATCTCATTATTTTAAGCTCCACCACAGAAAATGTATATACAGAGCCAGAAAAAGCCTGCTGAGATTAAAACCAATGCCCTCTTTATCATCAGGCAAGAGAACTACAACTAGACTTCCTGGGGCCCCAGAACACATGTACATTAGGAAAGCACAAGATCAAAGTGTGATAAGTCCCTTGATGGAGAACTAAGGGGCGTTAGAGGAATATCAGAAAAACATGTCTACAAGTCAAGTGCGCATTTTTGTGATAAAGTTGGCAGGCTTGTCTTCCTGTATTTACATCTGGCTACATCATCCCGCCATGAAAACTTCTTACCTGGGAAATGGGAAGAGTAGAACGGGGTCTTAATTTTCTGGTGGTTGCCTCCCCCTTTATCCGGGTACCGCACGTCATTTCTTAGCAATTTTATGCTTGTGTATTTGTTGGTCTGTTCTTGGTTGGTTGGTTGGTCAGTTGGTTCGTTATTTGGTTTGTTTCTCAAATAGAATAAACTGTTGCTGTTTTTTTGTGATTACCAAGACTGAAGTCAAGTCTTGGTTGATATACATTTAGTATTTCATGTGAATGGGTCCTAAGCTAAAAGTCTAACAGTTTGCGTCTTAGCACTTTCACGATTATGTGTGTTGGCTAGTTGGTTTGTTGATATTTGGAGTTATCAAAAAGAATACATACACGATTGTTGTGGGTGGTTACAAAGACTAACCTCTGACGTTTGCTTCTTGGCGATTGGGTTGTTTTTCTTCTTTTTTTTGTTTTGTTTCGTTTTTTTGTTTTTGTATTTTTTTGCTGTTTGATTCGTTGGTGGATTAGATGGTTGATTGATTTATTGGTAAGTTAGTTTCGGAAATTGACTACATAAAAAGGCGGCTTATTGGGTAGATTCCATGGGTGGTTTTTGTCATTTGGGATCTTAGAAATTAATTTTTGTTTGATTTTTTTATTAGTTGGCTAGTAGTTTAGGTGGTTAGTTTGTTGATTTTATGTTTGTTAGAAAAACATTCTAGCGATGTTTCAATAAAAGATAACTATCAAATAGAGGTACGCTAGTTTTTCTAAGATAGTTATTCTTATACAACAACTCATATTTCAAAACTAATGGATTTGAAATAGTTATATCAAAAAGGAACATCTATCTTATCAAGAGATCGTTCCTCTAATGAAAGGCAGGAAAATATTATTAAAGCCACACGCAAAACTAGAATAAAAAAAAAAACATCCTCTTGTAGAAAGTTGATAAATTTTCTGAAAATAAATCTTCTTTTTAACAGGGCAAATGTAGAAATTTAACAACGAGAAAGAAAAAAAAGGTAAGCCTAGGTTACAAAAACAAAGTTACGCTGCTCCATGCAGGTAAATAAAACTATGTAGCGGAAATTCCCGCAAGGTAGATCTAGAACGGCGCGTCGGTGGCTGGTTGAGCAGGAATATAGAGAACTGTAAGAGTGCTCTTTAGACAAAGTCAAAGACGTTGTCATTCAGCACGATAATGCTCGGCCACACACCAGTCGCAATACCCAGTGCGCTTTACAGCAGTTGGAACTTCCGACCATATCACATCCGACATACAGTCCTGATTTGGCCCCGTCTGACTTTTTCTTATTTCCTTTGCTGAAGAAACATCTCAAAGGAAATCACTATGAAACCGATGCAGAAGTTGAGGCGGATGTTCGCTCTTGGTGCCGATCCCAGACACCAAAATTCTTCGCCGACGGCATGCGAAAACTTGTACAACGCCGGCGCCTCTGTATTGAACGCGATGGTGACTATGTTGAAAACTGATAGTTCATCAGATAGGGGACACTCTAAGCTTTCATTTGATGTGTAACTTGCTTCTGTAGTCCTTCAAATAAAAAAGTTATTCAAAAACGGCCCTTATTTATCAGCCTGCCCTCGTATTTCTTGAGACCAAAGAGATTCCCCTATAAATAGCTTTGAGACTTTGAAGGCGTTTAAGAAGCGGAGAGGTGTGTAGCGGTGGAGGATCAGGTGCCCAATCGGTAGCGCTCTTAAAGGATAAGCAGGGGGTCCAAAGTTTGAATACCTCATGGTAGATTGGAGTAAAAATGGCTATTGTTACAGTGGTGGTGAAAAAACATTAGGATGGAAATAGCGTTGGTCTGTATATGTTATCTTTATCTGATATAGCCCGAATTATGTAAATTATAACAACACACACTTTGCGCAATCATTGCTAGGTTAGATATAAACTACAGTGCCCTGGCTATTTTCAACCTTAGGGTACGTTCACACGCTCAGGAGTGATGCCAAGTATGGAAACTTTAATAAACTTAAGAGACGATCCCAGTGAGTGTTGTCTGCATTTTATCCATGTCTGGGTCGCAACCTGTCTTGTCTGTTTTGACACATAAGTTTCCTTTTGTTATTTTTAAGCCTTCATGACTTTATTGGGTGTTCAAATAGAATGTGTGCGGTTTGTTGTTGTTGTTTTTTTTAACAAGAAGATTTTGACAGTAACGAGTGTATCTCGATTTATAGTCAAGATCAGTCCATCTAATTCCAACGCGAAGCTTTTTCGTGTCGCAACTACAACCGTGTAAACCCAGACTTAGTAAAACAATTCAAAGCAACCGATTAACTCATGCATGTGGGTGTATAGCCAGAAGATGCTCATCGTAATGAGTATATTCCAATTTATAATCAAGATCATTCCACACTATTTCAGTGCGAAGCTTTTTCGTGGCGCAACTACGACCGTGTAAACGCAGCCTTAGTAAAACAATTCAAAACAACCGATTAACCCATGCATGCGGGTGTATAGCCAGAAGATGCTCATCGTAACGTGGATGTTCCGAGTCATGATCACGGTCAGTTCATCCTCAGGACATGGCGGAAATCCCGCACACATTCTGCGGTGCCAGCAAGTCTAGCTGCGTTTTTACCTGCTCTCTTTATCTTCACATCTCTCTCTACCTCTCTCTCTCTCTCTCTCTTTCTCTGTCTCTCTCTCTCGCTATCTCTACCTGTCTCTCTCTCTCTCTCTGCCTCTTTCCACGTGTCTACCTGCGTTTTTACCTTCTCTCTGGTCGTTATAAGTGTGTCTGTCCGTCTCTTTTAGCTCGATCTCTCTGGCTCTCATTATGCCTTTATCTTCGCATCTCTCTCTCTGTCTCTCTGTCTGTCTCTGTCTGTCTGTCTGTCTCTCTCTCTCTCTCTCTCTAACTCTCTCTCTCTCTCTCTTTCTCTCTCTCTCTCTTTCTCTCTCTGTCTCTCTACTCTGTCTCTCTCTCTTTCTCTCTCTGCCTCGCTATCTCTACCTGTCTCTCTCTTTCTCTCTCTCTCGGTCTCTCTGTCCCGGTATCTCTACCTGTTTCTCTCTTTCTCTGCCTCTTTCCACATGTCTACCTGCGCATTATTCCTCTATATGCAGAGAGAAACTAAATCTCTGCCTGTTTGTCTGTGTGTCGCTCTGTCTATTTCTTCGAAAAAATGGTTGTCTGTCCCTCTCTCTTCACCTTTCTCTCCCCCCCTCTCTCTCTCACTCACTCTCTCTCTCTCTCTCTCTCTCTCTCTCTCTCTCTCATATTATGACAATAATCGATCTTTTACTTTTATGTTGCTGCACAAGTGTTACGAACATCGCCCTTGCGCGCCTCTAGCTCTCTTAACCAACTGTTGATGTGAGGTTCCGGTTTTTGTGTTATCTTTCCTGTTTTTCAGTAGATTGTTGTTGTTTTTTTTTCTTTGCCTGCAGGTGGAAAGAACTTCCTTTCTTTTGTTCAGGCTAGTTTCTTTTTTGTTTTCTACAAATTAACATCTTTTCGCTTAAACATGGTGCGCATTATTTTATGATAGTGAGTATGATTTTTTTTTTTGAAGTATTTGACAAAAGAATGATGTTATAATCTATTATATTGTTGTGTTGTAATTTCCATCATACGTGCTCCTTACGGCGTACAGAGTTAAAACCTTAGCTGAGCTCCATGTTTGCCGCGCTTTGCAATGCTAAATTTACGTGATGACGTCACAGTTTCTTTCCCTTGGCTCTAGGGTTAAGGCATTGGTCTCAAACACAGGAGGCTGGTGGTTCGAGCCCCGCTACGGCGGCAGCGTTTTCGCATCGAATTGGACCTGGGGTCAGTGTGTGATTGGAGACGTTAAACTTAGGGACAGTTCACTTCCTCCAGTGAAAAATGTCAGCCCTGCACATCTTGTCATCATTAAGTTGGCTTACTGCCTAACATATTAAAAACCTTTGTGTTGTATTATTATTAACAAGTTGGGGTACCCTTTCGTACGAACAGGTTGAATATAGTGGGATAGCATGTAAGCCAATTCTTTTTGAAAGGGGAACTTTTGATTTTAGTAAGCCCAACATTATTTAAATTTAAAAGTCCCCTGTTTTGCGTTATTTGTTTTGAAGATAATATAGGTGAAACTTTTGTTTATATACATTGTTGAGAGGGCAAGACTGAAACGGTTTTTCGCTGTAAAGCAATTGAAAAATTGAATGTTGAATACTTACTTCCATCGGCAATAGAGTAGTTCATCCAAGCAGAACATACTGAGCGCCTTGTCCAAAAGAGGTTCATCCTATGACACATTCAAGAGATTATCTTTCAGTCTATTTGAAACAAACTTTCAAGTGTAGAGCAGAACATAGTAAAAGCCTTGTTAAAAATATGGTACACCCACAGACACATTCAAGAGGATAATTATACTTAAGCCTCAGTACAATGACTCTGTTAATGTTGTTTGATCGAACAGTGAAAGCAAGGGCTCAACTTCATAAAGTTTGAGCCACAGAACGATTAGCTGGGTCCGCACCAAATCTTTGAAATTTTTTTCAAGACCCCAATTTGCGGGAAAAATAATACTGTCACGAATGAACATAGATCCCAAAGAAAAATTCAATTGCATGCACACAATTTTGTGTAATAATTATTTTAACAAAACTACAGATAATTTTTACTATAATATTTTACTTATTAGTCATCAGTGACATATTGCTTCTAGACTCCTTGCCATCAGTTAATGCATTTTTGCTTCCTCCTTATAATACATCAACAATAATCAAAATAGACAGCTACACTACTAATAATACTAATAATAGACAAACACTATCCCTTCAAGCTCACAATTTCAAAAAATGAAACCAAGTGACATCCCAATTTTTTATTTTTAGGTTAATTAATATAGTCATGTCATACATGAAAATCAAGTATAGCCTATAAGCTGGTTTACATATTTTTAGCTATTCTGAATGCTGTTTTTGTTTTGTTTGTTTTTTGTTTTGTTTTGGTGTGTGTGTGTGTGGGGGGGGGGGGGGGGGGTTCATAGGCCTATAGCCCTCTACTTATTCTAAAAGTTTCAATTTTAGCACCAGATATTTACGTTTTGCATAATGTTTGATTGAAGATTTGCTAATTGGGCTCAATAATTTAATTCAATGACTTGCTTATTTCAGTGCCTTTGCATAAGTTAAAAAATATTTTTGTTTATTTATTTAATGCCAAATATCCCTGTAAAACTGTTCTGCTTAAAGTAAATGTTTTTTGGTAAACTTTTAATAATTAAGTTAAGAACTTAAAATATCAAAATAATCCCAATATTTGCTATTCAACTAAAAGTTTATTTTAAGTAGCAAGTTACACCCTTTTGCATTTTTCATAAGTCGTTTCCACTGATTCTTTTGACCCTACTTTTTCCCGACCAATCACAACAAATTTCGACTTTTTCCCGATTTCTCAACCTGGTGGGGACACTGTATTAGTGATGCTGTAAGTCGTTCTACTACTAGCTTAGGCTAGGAGCTGGCGTTTGCTCATGTCCAGCGGTAGATCTAGATCTAGGCTAGTTGAAGTGCGGTGGACTGGTAGCAATGACAAACTTAAGGTACTGAAATTCATATTAGATCTAGAATCTAGATCTATAAAACCTTTTTCATCAGATTGTACATACAGATAGATTGCTCAAGTAAGCCTGCATTCTAAATCTAGATAGATTTCTCATATCCAGCGAAAGAGGCAGTGTGTGGAACTGCCTAACTGGTACATGTAGCAATGCCATCAGAACATTCGGTAATCTATGACGATTTGACTTCTTAAAAACTTGGACTTGACGATGGACAACGAATAGATCCAACCAAGCCTAGTTATTATAAAAGATGACTGGAAAATCTAATAGCGTAGGCCCTATTATTTTATTTTTAATTTTAAAAAGTTTTTTTTTTAAGTTAAAAGCGAATTGTTTTATTTTTAATTATAGAAATAAAAAAAGAAAAAGAAAAAAGTGAAAAGTTCATAATTATTGGTTGAGCCGCCTTCGATCCTTTTGCGAAGAACCCCTCGATTTCACTAATATATATAAGGTGTGGCTAAGATGAGAATCTCCATGTCCGACTTGATCGAGAACCACTTGGTCTCGTCTTCTAGCCTGATATACTCCCGCCTAGTGACCAATTGTGGTTGAACACAGCGCAGTTTGTTGTTTGTTAGGTTATTCCATCGCCCTCAAGTTGTCTCTTATAAATTTATGTATGACTGGCTTTGCATATGATGTCCACTCTGCCTTTTTGAGCATCAAGTACTGATCAAACGTTAGTTTGAGAGCCCGTCCACTAGATCGCTTTCTGCTGACTAGCGAAGTCTAAGAATGAGAAGGAAAAAAATAAATGTCAAACTAAGGTAGACAAGGGAAATAAAAAATAAAACCTTTGATCTTGCCCTGTAAAAAAGGGGTTATGCCCCTTAATACTCAAAGCAAAAATTACACAGCATAAATGGAGAAATATTAGTTAATTACGTCGGATTTACGATTCCGAGTATTGGACAAGAATTACAGAAAAACACTGTTTTGTCTCTTTCATTCGCAAGAGCTTAATAATAATTATGCAAATATTACTTTAGACGATGGCGAAAAAAGAAGGTCGAAGTGTCTCGGGTCTTTAGGGCGCCGGGTCTGAGTGTTTATCTTTCTACTAATCTGTAACAGTTTGACTGCAGGGTTTGCCTTTTTGCACTGTAAGCATAAGGATAATGAAAGCTCTCTTTCAGCCAATCTCTACTCCCCTTTATCACCCCCCCCCCTCTCCACCCCTCCGTCTCTCTCTCTCCTTCTCTCTCTTTCCTTCTTTTTAGTCTTGCCTTCATAGTGAAAAGAAATCGGGAATTCAGCTGTAACTTCGTTGGTCAATGTTTTTCAAAAGACATGACATAAATGAACTATCCATTACTGGTGTGTTCGGTGCATGTATCTCTGACTTGGGACTCGGTGAAACATTTTTTTGGTATGTCCAATCATCCTCTTTGAGCGACAAGTACAAATGTCAAATGTTAGTTTGAGAACCCGTCCACTAGATCGCTTTCTGCTGATGGCGAAGTCTGAAAACAATAGGGAAAGAACGTCAAAATAAAGTAGACAAGGGAGACCAACAAATAAAACCTTTTATCATGAACTGTAAAAATTAGTTATACCCCTTATAATATCCATAGCAAAAAAAACTACACAGTATAAAGAAAGATTGCCTAGAGGAATCTGTTAATTTAAGTCGGATTGTCCATACCGGATATTGCACAAGAATTGAAGAAAAACACCATTTCGTCTCTTTTATTAGCAAAAGGTTAATAATAATTATTCAAATTTTATCAGAGACAACGCAAAAGTAAGAACGTAAAAGTGTGTCGGATCTCTGCGTGTCAGCTCTGAGTCCTACCGACCTGGGCTAGATTCTTGGTTCAATGTAACTGACAAAAGTTTTGTTTTGTTTGGTTTTTGGTTTTTAACGACAGTCTATATCACAGAGGGTCATCACTAACCTCCCAGTTGTTAGCCGAACGCTCTACCACTTTCGCCAGAATGCCTACCCAATTTCGATTTTGATTAGTGCTCATCTGTCTCTCTCGACTCTCTATATATATTTCGATCTTTATCTCTCTTTATAAATATATATATATATATATATATATATGCTATGTCCTTTCTGCCTCTTTGAGCAACACGTACAGACATCAAACGTTAGTTTGAGAACCCGTCCACAAGATCGCTTTCTGCTGAAGAGTGAAGTCTGAAAAACAATAGAGAAATAAAGTCAAAATAATGTAGACAAGGGAGACCAACAAAAAAATCTTTTGATCTTGCACTATAAAAAATGGCTTATGCCCCTTAATATTGAACGCAAAATCGACACAGTATAAATAGAGGTGGTTTAGAGAAATCAGTTTATTACGTCTGGTTCACCATACTGGATATTTGACAAAAAAATGACGAAAAACACCATTTGTCTCTTTTAATCGATCGCAAGAGCTTAATAATTGTTTAAATATTATCTGAGACAATGCCAAAGTCTATACCGTAGAGGGGCATCAACACTAACCTCCAAATTGTCAGCCCAACGCTCTACCACATGCGCCAGAATATCTCCCCTACCTCGAATACTCAAAGTGTACCTCTCTCTCTCTTTCTCACTCTCTAGTGTAATTTTTGCTTTTGGCAATAAGGGGCATAACCCCTATTTTACAGTGCAACATTAAAAGTTTTTTTTTCTTTTATCTACCTTGTCTACCTATTGACGTTTTTTCCTCCTTCTTTCCAGACTTCGTCGATCAGCAGAAAGCGATCTAGTTGACGGGTTTTAAAACTAGCGTTTGAAATTTGTACAAGCTGCTCAAAGAGTCAGAGTGGACATCCGATTTGAAGCCAATGGTACATAAGTTTATAAAAGACAACTGGAAGGCGCGATGGAATAACCTGACAAACAACAAACTGCGCTGTGTTCAACCACAATAGATCACCGGGCGGGAGTATCTCAGGCTAGAAGACGAGACCAAGTGGTAATAGATTGAGTCCGACTGGGACATTCTCATCTTACTCACGCTTTTCCACTGAGAGGGGAAGGACCTCCACTGTGTCAAACTTGCAACTGTCAATTGTCCATTAGTCACATTCTGGTTGACTGCCCGATTGTCACCTGGTTTCCAAGCCACTAGAGACCATATTTACTTATGTTAGTCCTCATCGTCTACTGGGGTACCTAAAGGACATTGATGTGTGTAATAAAATATAACTGTGATAATCCTACACATGGGCCTTTTAAACCACTATATGCACCCTTTTTAACCAACCTTTTTATGCACAATTTTGCCTTTACCACTCAGAGAGATACAGGAGTCACATTTTTTTATATACACTTACGAAGAGTTGCAGGTCCCTGAGACGTTGTACTTACTAGACTTTATTATCAAGTCGTAAGCTAACTGGGCGTTGTATTTATGGTCCGGTACCGCATTTATCTTTTATTTGGACGTCTAAGTAAGTAGCATTGCAAAGCTTAGTTTTTGCTTTGTTTTAAAACGGAAAGCGTTTCTGTTTTGCAGGTAAATTTCCTTGCGTGGCTGCACATTAATTTGTCAAACGTCAGTCTTTAAGCTCGTCCACAATATAGTCTATCTGGACGTTAAACCAACTCAACCACAACTCAACTATCTAACTGGGAATGTGTTTCTGCCTAGAGCCTTGCAAGTTTGTTTAGCTCTGCTAGAGTACTTAGTTGACTCATTAAACAAAAACACCCTCAAAGTTTAGAACATTCAGCCTCAACTTAAAAAATAGACGTTAAAAACAAGTTGATGTAGACAACGAATAACCTATTTAGATAGTCTAAACAGATGGGCAACCAATAAAGACAGGAGTAAGTTAGACTTTTTAAAATTTTCTGAACAAAGAGATGAATGGCGTGCCAATATCACCTATTTCTGCTCTAGACTTGGTACTTGATGTATATAACGATGATATCCTCCAACCCCATTGAGTACATGTCATATTATTGCACACCGCGCGTCTGGTTCTAGTCTAATAAAACATAATAGCAATAACAGAAAATGTTTACGACCAAAATGACACTAGGACGTTAGTGCTTGTTGAACGTGAACCATGTGTAGAATGCACAAACAAGACGGAGCTTATGTCTCGTCGTATGTATACAACAATAAGAAGGCCAACGACGAGACGTAAACTACGTCTTGTCTGTGTATTTTACCCCTTGTCTTTACCATAGGTAGGCTAAGTGTTGTTTTTTTTTAGTAGTTGCATTTCCTTTACTTACAATAATCAATATTGTGTAAAGGCAAGTACGTGTAACAGTATCTCCTTTGTACATGGGTTAAACTTCTTTTAAGGAACACATTAACCCTAAACATTCTACCGGTGTACATACAAATCCCTTTACAAAAATCTAAGAAAAGGTAAAACAAAAGATTTAACATTAACAAATCAACTAAACATAAAAGGATATGAAATAGAAAACACGACGATTAGTATAAAGAAAAAACATTTTTTATTATCTTAAAATTTCGAAGTACAAAAATAGAATTATTTAAAATTTAATTTTTTTTGTTCTCGTAATTTTGTTCCCCACAACATTGTTAAAAAGGTACATAGGCATAAAAAATTGACATTTTTTTTTTCGCTGTAACAGAGAAAGGCTGTATTTTGATTGAGTGGCATTAAAGTTCAATTGCACAACAGCAAAAACAAAATAAAAACACAATGAAACACCACGTGACTTGAAGATGAAGCTGATTTGTCACAAATGTCAGTAGATGTCATTAACGTATGTTTCATAACTTCTATACTTATCATTTCATGAAAGAAAAAAACATTTAACATGGCATATAAAAATGTAAGCATGTAGCAAGTTGTACGTAAATGCATTTTAATCAACTTTTTTGGCATGTTTCAATCGTGTCCGTAACTTTTTGTATATTTTTCTAAACTGTGAGTTGGATAACATAAATTTCAATCACTCATTATTTTGTGCGTTTCATAATTTTAAAAAATCTGACCCGATGAAGTAGGAATCAAATCTAAAAGCTGAATGCTAACATAATTGTTTTTCTTTAATTTCGGAATTCAGTTATGCTCTACTCAATTGAATGTGAAATGAAAACCCGTACATTTAAAATAAAACATTAATTTTATCAATGTAACACATGTAACAGAGTCTACAGTCATGGAGAATTAATACACAATTTCAAAACAATACATGGCAACCGGCATCGAAATAATAACTCGGAACCCCCTATAATTTGTAAGAGCCATGGACATGAACGCTGAGGGTTTCATGTTCGAATACAGGCTCGTGCCGTAATCTCCATGTATGACTAGAGAAACATAGGGTTCGTAAAATTTATAATTTAAAAACAGTTTGGGTGTTGTTGTTTTTAGTTGTTTTTTATTTCAAAACATTTAAGCTCGCTCATTTCACATAGTATGGTCTAATAATGCAGAGTTTCAAATGAAAATTTTACTATAATGTACTAAGGCAAACAAATTTAGTAATTCTTTACTTTTAGAATAGCACGAGCTCTGGTAAAGTGGAGTAACGGTTAACTTGACGTAAAATTAATGCCCCAATACTGTTTCTCTCTTAATACGATAATGTGCAATAGACTTTTATGTCAAAAGAAAGGGATGTACCCATTTATTGGCCATTTAAAAATTGAAAGCCTTCAAATCATGATCTTTGCCTTTGATCTTACTATGTACTCTGTATTCTTCTTGAAATTGCTATAGGTAGACCTCAAAATATCTAAATCAATTTGGCAGTGTTACTCTTTTCAGTTTCTTTTGATTTCTCTTTTTCACCATTAACAAAAGGATCATTAATAATTTTTCAGTAAGTAATAATGCCCAATGATTTTAAGGTATTTATTTTCATTTAGCGTTATGAAAATCCAAAAATGCACGAATACTCGTCTAAAGTAGCGGATTTTTCCTCTGGAAATGATGTTTATGTTGTGCTTTTGGGAAGGCTGATGTTCACCCCTGAGTTCTGAGTTGTCTCGCTTTCTTTTTCCTGATGGAACGTGCCACTCTGGAGCCGTGGTCTTCGTCATGGTTTACTTGGAGGCCTGGGTGGCCTTAGGAGAGAAAGAGCAAAGAGAAAAATGTGGTTGTTAAAGGTGAAGACATTGTGTAGTCTGGAATAAAGGAACTTGAAAGTTTGTCCCTGTGTGTATGTCGCCTGAAATGGTTATCACTGAGACATGAGACACATTGAAAAAGGAGAGAGATTAGATTCCTCCGTCTAAAGATAACTAACGTATGTAAAGATCATTACAAAAAAACGCAGTACAGCGGTTTCAATGCTATGGTGTTTTTCATAAGCTGCGTTGAATTTCTCATTTAAATTATTGAACTCAAGATATTTAATGAGTTGTTTCAAAACAAGCCTCTCTAGTACTTCGGAAAGAAACTAAAGGTTAGATATTATGATGAAGTTGTTTAAATCATTACTGTCTAGCCTGAACTGTGTTAGCACAGATCTCACAATAGTTTTGAAGAGGTAACACTACAGTTCTGTTAAACTTTTAAAAATCTATTATTATCACAATGGACGCTGCAAAACCCATCGTTATGGCATTAATAAGACTATGATAAGGATCATGATCATTATCACCAAAATCATCATCATCATCATCATCACCATCATCATCATCATCATCATCATCATCAACATCATCATCACCATCATCATCATCATCATCATCATCATCATCATCATCATCATCATCATCATCATCATCATCATCATCATCATCATCATCATCATCATCATCATCATCATCATCATCATCATCATCATCATCATCATCATCACCACAACATCATCATCATCATCATCACACCCTCACCATCACCATCATCATCACCACCACCACCATCATCACCATCATCATCACCACCATCATCATCATCATCATCATCATCATCATCATCAATATCATCACCATGATCATCACAACATCATAACCACCATCAACACCATCACCAACATCATCACCATCATCATCATTATCATCACCATCATCATCATCATCATCATCACCACCACCACCACCATCACCCACTCACATGCAGCTTCATCCGAGCTGTCTGCGCAGTCCGGGTCGTCGTCGCAGCGCCAAGAGCTGGGGATGCACCCTCCAGACCGGCAGCGGAACTCGTCGTTGGAGCACACGTGGGGCTCTGGCAGGTCAGAGGAAAAAATGAGGGAGGGGTAGATAATTAGAAGGAATTGGCTGGTGAGGGGGCATTGTTCAGTATTCACTGCAGTGTTATCACCGTTGCTTTTTGCGAACATAAGAGTAATTGGAAAGAAGATGCGATATACCTGGCTCACAGAACGACAGACAGAAAGTGAGAAAGTGTTGATTTTCTGTAGCTAAGACGAAGTTTCCTACTTTAACGTCTCCGAAATTTAAACGGGTCATTCAGTACGACGACGGATCCCAAAGCTAATGGCTGACAGTGTTATGTGCTAACTCACAGAGACATTGCCAGTACATCACGACTCCTATCTGAGGCCGTTTCATAATACGGATACAAACCCAGCCAGTATAATTATATTTTAATATTATCGTATGTAATCAGATTTGCTGGAAACCTACTGGAACAGGAGGGGGCGGTGGTCCAACTGAGGCGAGCGGTAGAGCGTCGGTATCTCAATCAGGAGTTCCCTATTTGAAACCAAGGATCGGCCTCAATTTTCATCCGATAATACTGTCAGACGTTAGTCTTAAAGCCCGTCTATAATACATAATGTACAACTCCCTGTGCACCCTTCCAAGTTAGTTCCTGTCGTCATTCTGTTGAGAGCAGTCGAAGTGGTCGCACATAGTACTCACACAGACCCAAGTCCCGTGGTAAGTACAATCTAGTAATATCTTATCTTATTTTCTTGTCTTAATTCTGTGAGTCTTTCCGGTACAATTACTATCTTAACTAATCTAGTCACATATAACGCATACCCACCCAATCAGCAATAAGTATATTTACTAATATCGTATACCTTACTTTATTTTTTAACTTAACCCTATAAGGCACAGACCGATAGATACAAATAGGGAGAGACAGAAAGACAGGCGTATAGACAGATAGAGAGAGTGAGAGAGAGAGAGTGAGAGAGGGAGACAGTCAGTCAGACAGACAGGCAGGCAGCCAAAGAGAGAAACAGAGAGAGAGAGAGAGAGAGAGAGAGAGAGAGAGAGAGAGAAGAGAGAGAGAGAGAGAGAGAGAGAGAGAGAGAGACGTATAGACAGATAGAGAGAGTGAGGGCAGAGAGATCAATAGAGAGCGAGAGAGGGAGACAGTCAGTCAGACAGACAGGCAGGCAGACAAAGAGAGAAACACAGAGAGAGAGGGAGAGAGAGAGACAGAAAAAGACAAAGAGAGACAGAGATATATACAGAGAGAGAGGCAGGCAGCCAAAGAGAGAAACAGAGAAAAAAAAAGAGAGAGAGAGGGAGAGACAGAGACAGAGAGAGAGAGAGAGAGAGAGAGAGAGAGAGAGAGAGAGAGAGGGAGAGAGAGAGAGAGAGCACAATCCTGTATGCCGTACCTGCACAGTTCCTCTCATCATCCTGCTCAGCACAGTCGAAGTCGTTGTCACACATCCAGCCTCTGGGGATGCACTGCACACCTGGCCCCTCACATCGGTACTCCTCCTCACTGCACTCACCTCCCTCATCTCCCTCATCTGCCTCATCTGCCTCATCTCCCTCCTCGGAGCTGTACAAGTCCTCTGTATGATCAGAAACAAGAATGGCGGCACGGGTTGAATGGGAGGGGAGAGAGCGAGGGAGTGGTGAGATAGAGTGACAGATTGAGAATGAAAGAAATGGATAGACAATGAGAGAGTGCACGTGTGTGAGATGGGGAGAGAGATGGATAGAGAGAGAGACAGCCAGACAGAGAGAGAGAGAGAGAGAGAGGTTGGTTGGGTTGGTTGGGTTGGTTTAACGTCCAACAGCAGCACTATATAGGCTATATTGTGGACGGACCCCAAGACGGACGCCTGACAATTTTATGTTCTGAGAGAGGGAAAGAGGGTTGTGAAAAGATATGACTATATAAACTTTAGTCAACTTTTAGATGAACAAAGTTTTCGTGTTGTGGTGTTTGTGGTGATGGCTGTTGTGGTAGTTTTGGTGGTGGTTATTGTGGTGGTTGAGGTAGTGGTTGTGGTGGTTATTGTGGTGGTTGTGGTAGTGGTTGTGGTGATTATTGTGGTTGTTGTGGTGATTGTGGGCAACGCATGGGACACATGGTTGCGATAGTAGTTTTGGTGGTGGTTGTGATAGTTATTGTGGTGGTTGTGGTGGTTGCAATAGTGGTTGTTGTGGTCGTTGTGGTGGTTGTGTTGGTTGCCACAGTGGTTGTGGTTGTTGTGGTGGTGGTTGTAGTATTTGCGATTGTGGTTTTGGTGCTGTTGTTGTGGTTGCGATAGTGGTTCTGGTGGTAGTGTTGTAGTGGTTGCCATAGTGGTTGAGGTGGTGGTTCAACTGTACAGTTTTCCCCACTGACCATCTGAGGCTGGCTGTAGACGACTGTGCCCGCGCCCTCTCGTCCCGTCCACTCCCGCCAGGCAGAGTCCGAGGATGACCAGTACAGCAGAGATGAGCAGGGCGGGGCTAGACACGAACCGTGACATCTTGCCGGGGGTGGAGCTCGAGCCGTTCAAGCTACTGGGATGTCTGTCTACTGTATCTGGTTGGGCGACAAGTGTGGGGAACTGGCTCGTTAGTTGCATGTAATGTCTGGTTAGTTTCAATGGTCATTGGTTAGTTTCAATGTCTGGTTAGTTTCAATGTCTGGTTAGTTTCAATGTCTGGTTAGTTTCAATGTCTGGTTAGTTTCAATGTCTGGTTAGTTTCAATGTCTGGTTAGTTTCAATGTCTGGTTAGTTTCAATGTCTGGTTAGTTTCAATGTCTGGTTAGTTTCAATGTCTGGTTAGTTTCAATGGTCATTGGTTGTGGGGGGATATTCTAGTAGGTTTTGCTTTATAGACATGGGTTGTACAAAAAACCTGGGGGGTATCTGGTTAATTACAGAGTGTCATGGTATAATGGTATAAAGGTTAATCCTCTGGTTAACACTAGGGATAGAGCATCGGCTTCCGACTAAAGAGGTCTTTGTTCGAGCCACACTCTGGCAGCTAAAGGATTTTTCCCTACTGACTGTATCGGTGGCCTTACCTACCTTACTCTGTACCCGAACAAAAAAAGCAGCAGAATTTTGATTAGTCTCTCTTCATCTTCTTCTGTTGTAAAAGCTGGTGGTTGGAAAAGTTATATGGCTTCGAGCCTTGAGACTCCTGGGGAACTCTCAGATTTAAGCCTTATAGTAGGTTTTTAAAACTTATATTAATTATTAGTCAGCCAATCGATCTGAGTTTCTGTTGAAGTAGAAAACTGGGTATGCCTTATTCCTTGTACGCCGCATAGACAGTAAAAAAAACTGTTCTACTAGTTCTACTGGCGGACCCAACGTATTTGGCTCCAAGTGTCAACGTCTCCAGTGTTGTGAAGAAAGGTCCTTTATGGCCACAAGACGTGACAAGAGACCTGGGCGGGACGCATGCAGCCTGGGCAGTCACGTTGTAACGACATTTTAAGAAACCAATTAGTTGAACAAACATGTATTTTAAAAATCCCACTACTCCATTATGGGTATGCATTCGGGTCTCCTGCTATTTCATGCAGCTAAAAAGAGAGCGCATAAAGTGATAAGTTATTGTGTGTTATTATGTCCATGCCTATTATTATTTCTGCCACCTTTATAGCACATTCATATCATTAAGCATACACATGTCAACAGGTACGGTCGAATATTATAGAAAATTTGTCAAAACTGAAAAACAATAATTACAAAAATATTACATGAACAATGAAAGACAATTATGTTTGGATCTAAAAATTATTTCAGTAATGTTGTTGTACTTTTCCTTCACACTTATTTCTGAATTGATTCTTTCTAACAAATGAACTAATCTAATCTAGAATGGCTTTGTAGTAAAGGCCGGAACATAAGCTTAGTACCTACCAAAGTCTTGACTTGTTCTCTACTTTCCACACGCAAAAAACGCTCTTTTATCTTGCGAGGGAGAAATCACGTGAGCGTTGTGATTGGATGGCCAATCATCTACCCTGCGGTCACGTGATTTTTGTTATCGTGGTTCCTACTCTGAGCACCCAGTTCTCAATCCTGTAGACCACATATGGGACATGCTCCGACAACGCCAGATCTAGAACCCAACGGTTCTATGTACAACAGTGCTGTAACCTTACAACACCACGTACCTCTAGTCGGGATCTAAGCTTATGGCAACGTTGTACTTACAACCTTATATAATAGACCTAGAACGGTGGCGTAAGTATCTCTCTCTCTCTCTCTCTCTCTCTCTCTCTCTCTCTCTCTCTCTCTCTCTCTCTCTCTCAGTTTCTCTCACTCCCTCTCTCCCTCACTCTAGTCCGGTCCAATCCGGTCCAATCTTGACGGCTCTCGCGCGAGGCGGAGAACGTGAGATGCCGAAACACTTGAGATGTAGGTGTCTGCTCACCACTCGACTTGGAAAGTGGTTGGAGAGGAAGGGGATAGGAGGGGCAAGGGGGGGGGGGTGAACGCAAAACACGATGTGCAAAAAGAAAGTGAAGAGGTTCAGAAGAGAGGGTGGGGCGGGGTCATGGGGGAGTAGGGACATTGACCAAAGCTGCAAGGCTGAGCGCCAACGTAAACACACTTTTGTCTTGAACTGGTGTGTGAGTCTGCTTGTATCCAAATGTGTGGTTTAATCAGCTCATGTGGTTAACAACAAACCCATATGTGAAAACATGTGCGCTAGGCTACATCATAATTATGGTTAATACTCTATCAAAAAAAACTATATGTTTATGTTGTTGTTGTTTTTTTTGTGGTGCAAAGAAAACTCGCTATAATCAATCAACGACGACGACGACAGCAACAACAACAATAATAATAATAATAATAATAATAATAATAATAATAATAATAATAATAATAATAATAAATAATTAAAGATATTTACAACTCATTTTACCTCAAAGGTTTGTCTATTCTACTGCTCTGCCTATACTGTACTTTTAGTGTTCAACTCGTCAACACTGTAAGCAGTCCCATCTAGCTTTGCTAAACTGTTTGTAAGCATAGCTCACTTTACTGCGAGAACTGTTGTAATTGTGCCAGAGAGAGAATGATAGAAATAGAAAAAGGGAGATAGAGGGGTTTGGGAGAGAGAGAGAGAGAGAGGGGGGGGAGAGAGGGGGGGGATGCAAGAGGGAGAGGGGGGAGAGAGAAATGCGGAGAGGCGCAGAAAAAAAATCAATTATTGAGAATAGATGTCCAAAATAGACCAAGAGAACAGAGATATACATGGTTTTTGTTGTTGTTGTTTTTTTTTTTGTTGTTGTTGTTGTTGTTGTTTTTTATTGTTTGTTTTGTTTGTTTGTTTTTTGTTTTTTTTGTTTTGTTTTTTTTTTTTTTTGTTTTGTTTTTTGTTTTTTTTTGGGGGGGGTGTTTTTTACAATAATCATAAATTATTTATCCATGAATTGTTATCGCACATTTACAAAGATGAACTTCTGTTTTTACTCTAAGCATGTGTCAGCATTATTTTTGTCCATGTTTATGTACATTAACTGATACATAATTATTATTCATTTTATTTCATTGTTTTCCACGTGTATGATTTATACGTTACCCCAAAACATATTCAATTAAATCCACTGTTTTGTTCCTTGTATGTAATTTATAAATTAACCTAATACGTATTCAATTAAATCCATTTTTTTCCTTGTATATGATTTATAAATTAATCTAATGCATATTCAATTAAACCCATTGCTTTTCTTCCACGTGTATGATTTACGAATTGACTGAATAAAGGATCAATGCAATTCAATTTTAATTTCCATTACCCACGATGCCCCAGGGTACAAGGGTCTTTTCATTTATCTTGTACTGCCTGTGTTTACTAGGGGTCGCATTTACAACACTGTATTAAGCTTACAACTCGTTCAAGGATAGTTTTATACTCTGACTTCCGACGAGGTTTAAGCTACTGCTACGTTGTACTAACGACTCCATATCTCCTGATTTTAGATTTCTACTCCGTCAAGTCGTAGCACATGTCAGGCCATGCCTAGAGTCTACCTCAAACCGGAAAAATCCAGATCTTTGAGCGCAGGGCAACATGAAGGCCTGGCCGAGCGCGAGGTCACAACACGCTGCTTAAGTTAGATATGAAGGAACTGTAAATGGAACCGATGCTTTAAAAAAGAAAATTAAATCAAAAAGAAAAGAAATAAAAATTGTTTAAGCCCAGGAGAAAAACGTAGAGAGAAAAACAAGTGAGAGTCAAATTGAGCATTTAATGGTAGTTTGCTTTGTTGTCCTATATAAATTGAGTGAGCTGAACTTAAACAAGAAAAGCAACAACAACAACAACAACAACAACAACAACAACAACAACAACAACAACAACAACAACAAAATATATAAAGTTGTCATTATGTCCTAACTAGTGTCCCAATCTAATAATTCAACAGAAATAGACAATGTTACCCTTTGTGGTGAGAAAAAAAATGGCTGATTCTTCCTTGAAGTTTCTTTACCTGTTTGTTATTATAAGACTTAAGTCGGCCTCGAACGGGGCTTTACTTTCAAAAACAGAACCCAACCAGATGTGCTTTGTCCAGAGTTTGACCGTTATTAAGGTCGGGGTTAGTCCTGGAGATGTCAGAGTGGGCTCATAAACAAAGACCACGCCCTAGTTGTTGTTGTTTTTAGTAATAGTAGTAGTAGTAGTAGTAGTAGTAGTAGTAGTAGTAGTAGTAGTAGTAGTAGTAGTAGTAGTAGTAGTAGTAGTAGTAGTAGTAGTAGTAGTAGTAGTAGTAGTAGTAGTAGTAGTAGTAGTAGTAGTAGTAGT
>RQTK01000722.1:168553-190630 GCA_003991915.1 Elysia chlorotica
AGTAGTAGTAGTAGTAGTAGTAGTAGTAGTAGTAGTAGTAGTAGTAGTAGTAGTTATATTTTTGTACCTGTGGTGGCGGCGGTGTTGGTGGTAATGTCACTCTTTGCAGTTGTTACTGTTGTTGTTGTTGTTGTTGTTGTTGTTGTTGTTGTTGTTGTTGTTGTTGTTGTAGTTACTGTTTTGTCGTTATCGTAGTTATTACTGTTGCTGTTTTTAATTTCTTTTTTTGGCGTTAAATTAATGTTAACATATGTTTTTTTTTTCTCTCATGTATTTACCAAGTTTACTTTTTGCTTTCTTGCTCCCATACCCCCACCCCCTTTTCCCCCGCGAATCTCCACATATTTTTCGCATCCTCGCACCCACAGCTCGTACAAGATGAGTTTTCCTACTAAATTATTTATGGAGCTGTTTTTTTTTTTTCTTCTTTAACGGCTAGCCTAGTTCATCTTTTCTTTTTCTCCTTACCTTTGATCGTGTTTGCGGTTTTCACTGTAAGGAAATACTTAACTCTGGACACTCATAGACGCACACACACACACACATACACACACACACACGTGTGATAGAAGTTCTGTGACGGAGAGAGTGAGCAATCTTTTTTATCGCTTCTTTAGTTTTTGATTTGTAATCATGTGTCTATGTAGTTGTTGTTTGTCAGTGCAGCTGCTTCACATATGTCGGTGTTTGGAAAATATAATTAACTAGCTGAGAACCCACGATATTCGTGGGGACTGTAGGATGGGCAAAACTAAAGTATTGCAGCTAAATTTAAAATGTGTTGAACTGAAAATTGTGTACCTTCAGGATCTCTAACTTAAGGAACTTAATATGTGTGCTTGAAAAGGTTGCATCAAATTAAAGTAGGCTCAATAATTTATAATAAGAATAAATAATTAACCAAGCGTTCTAAGAAAGCGGTGCAATGTGCGCATTAAAATTAGCGCACACGCTTAGAAAATAAAAAGAATCAATATTTATAGCACTTTCTATTGTTTCTCAAGGAAGGGGAGGAAGCAGTAATTGTTCTGTCTGTTTGTTTTTTAATAACTATAGTTTTATTTTTATTAATTCGTTAATTTTCGTTTAAAAATGATTATGGGTTTGATGTATTGTTATTAGTTTTATGACTCTCTTATTCTCTGACTCATTTGTAATTTTACTGTAAAATTTGAGATTTTAGGGTGGAGCGGTTTGGATTTGATCGCATGTCTAAGTTTGAGACGAAGATATATACAATTATATATACTATCTAATACCCTGTTCATCGAACAGGTACGTTTTGTTAGCAGTTACAATTTGACAGAAAATAGAGGAACTTACTGATTAGTTCAGCACTTCTGAGTAGACGACATCATTTGAAAGATTTGTACTGTCTAACATTTTCCTAAAGATGTTTGCCTTCAGAACTTTTGTTTTTAAATAAATCCGCTATGCCCCATTGGAGCAAAAAAAAACGCTTTTGTTTCACCTTTAAATTTTAATGTTTGACAGTGAACACATCTTTGGTCAAGGGGTCCTATTGTTTATTATATTTTGGAAATAAAATTATTGTTGTAGAAAAAGACTTATCGATGATCTAATATCGGTTGAGGCGGTGCGGCTGGGCCATTATCAATCGCAATTAATGAGCATGACTACATCGAGTCATTCGGGATCAGGCACGAAAATGAGCATTATATTTCCGAAAAGAATAAGTACAGAATATTATGTATATTTAGATCTCGATCTACTTCCAGATAGGCCTAGACCTAGTAGGTTATATCCTTGCCATCTACGGGTTAACTACGTCGGAAAAGTTTCACAAAAAATACATGATTTAAACCGTTCAATTTGATAAAAATTTCCATTTACGTTACAATCCATACATTGTGTAGCATTTTTTTTTACTTGTTGCTGTTGAACACACCTCATTTTTCTATATCTATTCAATAGATTGTCGGCCGGTAGTCGCGGTGAAAACAAGATGGATTGATAATTATGGTTGATAACATTGATTAA
The DNA here is from genome assembly GCA_003991915.1 of Elysia chlorotica. Classification (NCBI taxonomy): domain Eukaryota; kingdom Metazoa; phylum Mollusca; class Gastropoda; family Plakobranchidae; genus Elysia; species Elysia chlorotica. The sequence continues at coordinate 170,555 of RQTK01000722.1, forward strand.
TTACAAATTGATTAGGCGTTTCATGTTATTAGTTTTATGACTCTAAAATTTGGGATTTTAGGAAGGAGTGGTAAGAGAGAGGGAAAGAGAGAGAGAGACAGCGAGAGAGACAGAGAGAGAGAGAGAGAGAGAGAGAGAGATTATATAAAAATATTGGCTAATAATGGGGTAATATTGACTGCTGGGTACACGAAGGATATAGATCCATTTCTAGTGACTTGTGATGGAATTTGGAGGGATAAAAAGGAAATATTTTTCTTGAAATAAACCTTGTTCTTTAGTCTTTAGCCACTAACATTGTCTAATGTGTTTGAAAGTTTATAACAAGGAAAATATAGATTGACTTTTTGTGCTATTAGTATCATTTAATCACAGTTGTTGGTAAATATGTATCTTTCCTTCTTTGGGTTGTACAAAGACATTGATACCTACACATACAAAGCCTATAATAGTGCTGACGTTGAATACTAAGCAAAAACTATTGAGACAGTGGTAAACATAAGAGGTAAGAAATTAAATCGTACTAAAAACATAGAACTGAGACCTAGAGTATTTCTTTTTACTATAAGAATAAATGTACGGTACTTTTGGTCTGCAGTTGAAGTTTATGCAGTACTAGGTACTAGTACTAGTACTCCTTTCCCCTCGCATTGAATTGTAGCTGCGTAGTACATACCCACTTACAGTTTACCATGGCTTCAATTAAACACAGGTCACTTTTTTTTCTTTGACGATCAGAACGGTTTTTTATGTATATACCAATATCCTGATCAATGTTTTCATAGAACACACCCTCTCTCTCTTTCTCTCTCCCTCTCTATCTCTCTCTCTCTCTCTCTCTCTCTCTCTTCCCCTTCCTCTCTCCTTCTCCGTTTTTTTTTTCTTTGTTTCTCTCTTTGTTCGTCTCTCCACCGCTTGCACTTTCTTTCACATTTTCTATGTTATTTTTTTTTATTTTTCCTTTATCTTTATCTTCTCTGTCCTCTTTTCCTCTCTCTCTCTCTCTCTCTCTCTCTCTCTCTCTCTCTCTCTCTCTCTCTCTTTCTCCTCTTTATTTCTTTTTTCCTGTCTTACTCCTTTTCGTTCACTCTCTTCTCTAATCGTTTCGTGTTTCTACTCCTCCCCATTTGATCCATTATTTTCGTTGTTTTATCTCTCTCTCTCTCTGTGTGCATTTCACATACACTGCTAATTAACGTTATGTTCCCACCATAATCGTGTATGTAATAATGTATGGTACGAGCAAGTTTGACCTAAATCCGATCACAGATTGACCCACTTTCTCACGACTAATCCTGGTCTGACTTTCTTGGTGTAAATCCGCCAACCTAACCCAACCATCACAGTTTGCGGTTTGACCAAATTGTAATATAAGAAAAACCATAAAAAGTTTTAAGCGACCAGGGTAAATCAGACACAAGTCAAAAATCAAAATGCACTTTAAATTGTGAACAAAATTTTTCAATCTAACATTATTGAAACAAGAGATTTTTTTTTGTGAATATGAAAAAAAAAATGTAAATCAATAATAGACTTTTTTGTTAGAAGGCGAACTGTGCCTTATTCACACTAGAGCGAACTGGCTAAGTAGGAGAACGTCCACCTCAAGACCAAGAAGTCCGAGTTCAAAGATTGGCAGATTATTTTGTCTGATTTCGCCCCCTGTAACTGGTTGGCTCGGTGTCAGTACAATGTGACCTACTGAGATAGGAGTCATGGTATGAATCATTGCTATATAGAAGAGAACAAGGGGTAGCCGACTTTTAAAATCAATATATGCCGTAATATTATTGTTTGAAGATTATAGGTTTTTAAAGAGTAAAAAAAGTTATACTTTAATCTGACTAAATGATTTAACTCTTTTCACACATATTTTTCCTACTTAAATCACTGTTTCTCAAAGAGACTATACATACCTCCATTTTTCTTTTATAGCCAGCCATCCAACCCTTGTAGTTATACCATCGTTTCATCTTTGAAAGTACACAATTTCGTGACAGATTTTTAAACAACTATTTTGCAATGAGTCATATCCACGCTCTGTCTCGTGTGTGGCAGCACATAACATTGTCAGTCGTATGTCTTGCGACTTGTCCACAATATAGCGTGGACGTTAAACTAACTCAACCTACCTCGCCTCACAAATCCTGTTTTTCAGGTTAGGTTTGGCAGGTCTCCCTACAGTTCCAGTACAAGCGCATCTATAAAATGTGGGCCAATATCGCCCCACCACTATGGCACCAGCGCACCACTATCGTACGATATCTGCAGTTCTGCACCAAGTCTTGCTACTTGCTAGTCATGGAAGTGGAACCATCATCATGCGGAGCCGAACAATCCTTTTTTTTTTTAGTTTGCATCTGTGCTAAGTGGCTGAGTGCAAGAGTGCAGCTTTGCAATACGGGTATCAACAATCAGAACTCGGCACTCGAGAACCATAAACACTTTTTTTTTGCTTGTTGCTGGGTGTTCTTTTTTTGTGTGTTATTTTTTGGTGGGGATTTTTTGTTGTTTTTTGTTTCGTTTTGTTTTGTTTGTTGTTGTTGTTTTTCGGGGAGCGGGGGAGGCCAGCTCGGTCTCGCCTCTCACCTTAGGAAACGAAATATACATTAAGATAGAGAGACAAAGACGGAGATAGAGAGAAAGAGAATAAGAGAAAGAAAGAGGGGGAGGGAAATATATATAGGGAGTAACAGAAATAAACAGAGACAGGAATAGAAAGATATAAAAAGATAGAGGGATAGTGAAATAGAGAGGGACGGACATTATAACCAGAGAGAGAGAGAGAGAGAGAGAGAGAGAGAGAGAGAGATAGTCACACACAGCTTCCATTTTAGTAATAGGGTAATGGTAAGGGTTTGAGGTTTGTTGCTTAGAGTTACAGGTCAGCACTATAATTATTGTGGACAGGCCCCAAGACCAACGTGTGACAAGTTTACGTTCTGCCTCACAGAGACAGTGCGGGGATACCATGACTATGTCTCCGCATGCTCTTCATTATCTTCTTCTCTCTCTCTCCTGCTGCGGTGAAGACAGCGATAATAACCACACTCGCATTGACAGGCGCCTCTTCAACCTGGCTTGCCTGGATGCCAAGACCAAAGTCCGCAAGGTCCTCCTCATGGAGATGATGTTCGTAGACGATGCTGCTCTGGCCGCACCTTCCGAAGATGTTATTCAGCGACTCAGAGACCGCTTCGCTCATGCATGTTATGAGTTTTGACTGACTATAAGACTTCAGAAAACTAATATCATGGGCCAAGACATCAGCAACCAGCACGCTCCTGTACAGTAGTGAGTGATGGACCCTATATACCCACAAAGATGGTCGGTAGACTCAATACCTTCCACCTGCGAAACCTGAGAAAGATTCTGGGCATCGTCTGGCAAGATCGTGTCCCAAACAAAGATGTCCTTGCCAGAGCAAACATACCAAGCATGTTATTCCTCCTTTCACAGTGACGTCTACGCTGGTTTGGTTAGGTGGCACGCATACAGGATAGCCGAAACCCAAAAGATGTCATGTACGGTGAGCTCGCTACTAGAAAAACCGGCAGACCGTTTCTCAGGTTCAAGGATGTCTGAAAGAGAGACCTGAAGCTCGGCCTCATTCACCCCACCGACCTTGAATCCCTGGCTGCTGGCCGAGACTAGTGAAGAGTGAAGAGTGTCATGCAACTGTAGAAAAGAGATGACCAGTCGGATACCAAAAGACTACGAATCCGCCAGAGGGCAGTGTCAGCAGTAGTTCCAGAAGAGGCTGATACCGGACACACCTGTTGTAACTGTAACAGGAACTACCATCCCAAAATCGGCCTGTCCAGCCACAACAGGCGCTGCCATTCAGGCACAAACGGATCATACCTACCAGGCGTAAAGACTACATTGTCTCGGTAGGGGACGAAGTAGCCAGAGCGCGGCTCCAACCACGGACCTCTTACGTCGAAAGCCGATGTACTACCGCGCCTCCCACAAAGTATACATGACTAGTTTGTCTTGTTATATTGACTCCGATCGGACCCTCTTGTTCCATACTTGTTGAGTCGGTGTCAGTATATTTGGACAGAAGTCCTGGTTTCATCAATCTGTCTCAATGTGGCAGATCGTAACTTTGTCAGACATTAATTTAGTGACCAGTCCGGATATAGTGCATTTACAGACGTTGAGCAGCATGAAAACAAAAAACAAAACTACCCTTTATTGAATCAACATTTAGATCGTCAGTAGTTTTTACATAAATGTAGGTGATATGGTATTTTACTCATTTCTTTCTTTCTTTGTGTCACAAATTACTAAATAAAAACATTCCAAGTGACGCATTTACACCATGACGTCTCCAATGTTTCTCAAGGCGAAATTTGGATGGCTGTTCAATCGATCCCATACACAATGTTGGCAGATTTCCAAAGTGTTGAATAGGACATTCACTTCTCATTACTGGTTTACTCTATATGTCTCCTTCGTTATCTCTCTCTCTTCCTCTCTCTCTCTCTCTCTCTCTCTCTCTCTCTCTCTCTCTCTCTCTCTCTCTCTCTCTCTCTCTCTCTCTCTCTCTCTCTCTCTCTCTCTCTCTCTCTCTCTCTCTTTCTCCATCTCTCTCTCTCTCGCTTTGTCACACACACACACACTACCAGGCGTAAAGACTACATTGTTTCTCGAGACAGGCGGACGCCAATGAGAAAAAAGTCTCAGCATTTAAAATTCAACTGACGCCGACCCAACCAGTAGGGGTCAAAGACGCCAGATCAGGGGCTCGAACCAGGAATCTCCTACGTCGAAAGCTGACATGCAACCACGTTCCAGCAAAGTGTATATACTAGGACTAGTTTGTCTTGTTATATTGACACTGATCGGACCACCTTGTTCCCTATTTGTCAGTATCAGTATTTTGGACAGAAGTCCTGGTTTCGCCACTCTGTCTCATTGTAGCAGGTCATAACATTGCCAGACGTTGTTTTAAGGACCCATCCGGATATAGTGCAGTTACAGACGTTAAACAGCATGGAAACAACAAAACATAACGATCCTACATAGAGCAGAATAATGATAATATTTAATTTGGTCTGAGTCAATATTTAGATATACGTTGGCCTTTACATAACAGAAGGTGATATGGTATTTTTTTTCCATTTCTTTCTTTCTTTTTTTTTTGTGTGTCACAAATTACTATATAAAAACATTCCAAGTGACGCATTTACACCATGACGTCTCCAATGTTTCTCAAGGCGAAATTTGGATGGCTGTTCTTCAATTTTCTATATCTCTTACTTATTTACTTTCTCGCCCTTTCTATTTTTTGTCTATCCCTCCATCTTTTTCTTTCTCTCTCTATCTCTCTCTTTCTATCTTTTTTTCACTTCTCTGTTTTTCTCTATTTTCCCTCTATCGTTATCGCTGTCCTTATTTGTTTCTCTTACTGTCTATCTTCACTTTGTCTTTTTCTCTATAATTATAACTATATCATCTGTCTCTTTGTCTTTCTCTTTCAATGTTCGCTTGTCTCAATTTCTCAATGCCACGTCTATCATGTCAATCTTTCTCTCTCTCTCTCTCTCTCTCTCTCTCTCTCTCTCTCACTCTCTCTCTCTCTCTCTCTCTGTCTCTCTCTCTTGTTATCTATCGCTTATACTCAATCTCTCTTTTTCTTTCTTTCTCTCTCCCTCTCACTTTATCTGTTCAAAATGTTATTACCCCTCTATCTTTTTCTCCCACTCTTTCAATCTGCCCATCCCACTCGCTCTTTCCTCTTCCTCAATCTCAATCAACCCTCAATCCTTCTGTCAATCCCATTTCTCCAATCCTTATTTGTCCAGTGCGTATCACTGCCCGAAGCTAACTGACACACACACACACACACACAGACACACACACACACACATACCATGTACTATCTGTCCCACCAATCAGTCTGAATCAGAGATTGCTATCTCAGCTAGCGGTCATCGCCATTTATCTGCCACCCTGATCAGAACCGGACAGAACTGGACATCACCAAACTGCGACTTGAGATATCAAAATATCGCGTGTACTTAGGAATGAGAAATCGATTTGTACAAGATAGTAGAACAAGATCTGGATGTCAATGGACTTTTGAGGAGACCTCGCAAACTTTCAACTCTAGTAGAGCTTCGCTTCTTCCGACCAAAGGTTCTTGTTCAAAACCAATTTCTGACTCACTATCTTGATTAAACGAGCCAATGCAAAATCTGCTGATTTGTTTCGTTATTTTGTTGATAGACTTCTTTTTGTGTTCTAAAGATAGACAGAATTAAAAGAAGAACCATAATTAATGCATAACAGAGTATTTACAGATTCTCTGTACAGGTTAGTGAGTTTATAATGAAGAAATGTGGCTTTCCCATAGTATAATATGATTCGTAAATGGGTTTTTTTTTTCACAAAACCACAGTGTAAACGTACAAATTATTGCTAGATTAATTTTATGTGATTACCACAATGTTATACTTACGACACCACATGTAAATGTTGTTTTTGTATCTAGTCATAGAAAGGGACTACATGAGTTGTACTAATATCACAATCTTTACTTTTCTGTGGTACATGTATCAAATCAAAGCATTCAGCAGGTTTTGCCTGGCATGAAATGGGCAAACTGGTTCAAATGGTAGAGCGCTGGTCTCCTAATCTGGAGGCCACGCTTCGAATCCCAAGATCGGGCTATTTCATTAATAGGATTTTGTCTCCTACTGGTTTGGTCGGTGTTAGTAAGATGTGACTGGCCAAGACAGTAGTCACCGTAACTCCGTAGTTCCTTGTGTGGTAGCACGTAAAAATGTCAGGCGGTAGTCTTGGTAAATGTCCACGATATCGCCTTTGAAAACCATGGAAAGAACCACGACAGAAGTAAGGAGGTGTACCTATCAGGGCCGGGCTTAATACTAGTCAAAGAGAATTCTACGAACCCTCCTTGTCTCTGTATTTCGATGTGCAAATGAGCCCAAAATCCATCGCCTGTGCCCCTTCCTCACCATGTAAAAAATATTCCCTATTGGGGCTGGTTGTGGTGACCTTCTAAAGTTCAGATGATCTATATGGAATTTAGTGGTGTGTCCTTGATTGATGACATGATTAGGAAAGTTGGGAGACATGACAGCAATGTGTTTATTAATATTGCTAATGCTCCAAATACCCACCGCTTTTGTCGCTTTTCCAACGTGTTTAAAAATGTCCCATAGTTAAGGTCAGAAAGTCTAACGGAATCGTACTGGTGTCGTCCTTGATTCGTGACGTCATAGAGACATACGTTCAGACCCACTAATGATCTAACTCATCAGTGTATATAATATATCGATACTCTGTTTCTGTTTCATTTAGCCCGGTTGGTCAGACAATAATTAGCACCGATACCATCGTATGAATCGGGGAGACATTGGTGTTTGTTTAAATCGATAACCAATTTTTCAATTGACATTTGAAAAGTAGGTAATGATCTTCCAACCATCGTATTGTCCTCTCTGTAACTTCCTTCATTTATTCTAGAATCGATGTATCACCTGCGAATTTCAATTCTAATCATAAAAACACTATTAGGCTTTAATATTTTAACTTGAAAGTGTTGCTCAATTGTTTAATTTACGACGCCGCCACGAAAGAAAAAGTTGATAAAAAGTCTAAAAACGCCCACTATTATTTTTAGTCGCCTGCCTCTAGCACTACAGTTACAGTCATTTCAGTTCCTTTTTAAAATTATCATTGAGATCAGACTGCAGGCTCAATACATAGCTTTAACCTTAATGCCTTCTGGTCGATTATTTTCTTTCGTGCGTGCGTGTGTGTGGCGGAGGGTTGGGTTGGGGTTTGGTTGCTTTAACGTCCAACAGCAGCACTATATAGGCTATGTGACGGGCCCCAAGACGGACGTCTGACAATTTTATGTGCTGCCATACACAAGACAGGGCGGGGATACCATGACTCCTGTCTCAGTCGGTCACATTATACTGACACCGATCCAACCAGTAGGGAACGCAACAGTCAGGATTCGAACTCGGGACCTTTTGCGTTGGAAGCCGATGTTCTACCCTTGGACCACCGCGCCCCCGTGTGTGGCGGCGGCGGAATAAATTAAACAGAACAATGTCTCGACAAAATAACTTTTGTTATAGGTGATGTTGCTGTTTTAGGTTAGTTTAGTTAAACTTTTTTATGTTTAACTTTCATAAGTATAATTATTTGGATTTTACTACGTGTACTACTGCACACGTTGTGTAACATTGAACATTCATTCACTCCAGTTGTTTACTGTTCTCTTTGTCATTTCTAATTAGCTTTGACTTAGTATGTCGTAAGATGCACATCTTGATAAGTGTTTTTCGTAAACAAGTGTAATTGTAGCTTTGTTTGTTTTGTGGTGGGTTTTTCGTAATATTGTTTTAATGTATGTCTTTCTTACCTTTTTTTCAACCTGTAAATCTAACATTTTATAAACAAATTTTTTTTTTTAATTTTACGTTTGAAAAATATAATATGTGCTTTTGTTGGATGCTTAGTTTGTTTTTTGCTTTTGTTTTTGATTGTTGTTATTGAATATGCAGCGTGGACTTATCATACCATATCTTATTACATGTATTGGAATAAGCTGCATGTACATACTCTTTTTTATAACAGTACCGAAAGCATTGATAGGAAATAGTGTAGTGTCGCTCATATGTGCAATCTTCTTTAAAGAAAATTATATTATATTGTATATTCTCCTTTGCTTTAGCAACACTATACTTTTCATTTGTCTACGTTTATCTTTGAGAAATATATATATATTTTTAAGTCATACGACTGTTAACTTATTACATGTAAAGTTCATTAGCCTTAAAAAAAATGTTTCTCCTGTTCGTTGGGGTTTTTTGTTTTGTTGTTGCTTTGTTTTTGTTTTTGTTTTGTTTTTTTTTTGTTCTATGATTCGTTTCTATACCTTGATACTGATACTGTTAATAAAAGTTAATAAAGCAGGATGAAATAAAATGATAGCAAGATGGGTGCTGGTGATGATCATCATCATCATGTTGAGGAGAGAAAGGATGAGGGTTAAACAGATATAAATAGTAAACTGAGGTAGTGACACACTATAGTTTATATTGTCAAGAGGGGACAAAATGGTTGAGTCTAAAAAATGTCGCCGCGTTTGTTTTTGTTTTTTTGGAAGGGCTAAATCTATAGCCACTCAACATTCTTAACTATAAAAAAAAGTGTCTTTGATTTGATGTTTTTGATGTCTATGATATTTTAATGACTGTCATACATAAAACTACACTTTATTCATGATACATCAACTGATATTCGTTCACTTTTGGAAAGAAAAGAAGAAAAAAAAACTCTTTATTTTTGTGTTAAAAATATACATATAATCATAATTGATTCACTTCTAGAAGTCGGTAAAACAAACAACTAATAAACAAGTGAAGGACGTTTTCTTTACGCTAAATGTGCCATTCATCTCACTATTGTGACTATTGTGTCTTTACTTTACAACCCAAATAATTATGTAATCAACATCCAGTGTTGTGTTAAAACTCTAGCCTAAGTCTGTTTGAGGTAGAGGGCTTTAGGTGCAAAATATAGTTGTTGTTTTTTTTAAAATTTATTATTATTATGAGTTTTTAATATCCTGATCTATGCAATTTCTACTTTGGACAGCTTATTTCTCTAACCGGTTTGTTCTGAACGTGAGAAGTTGGACAAATGTTAATCTGGATTGAAAGGCATCAAAAGTACGAAGGACAAACATATGCCTACATAATATTATGATTACTCACTTCATCTAACCAACTAAACAGATGTCAGTTTCGTGCAGCTGAATGTAAACAACATTTTGTTTAGTTGAATGTTTCTTACAGCTGTATGATACATGTTGTTGTTGAGTTGTTGAGTTGGTTTAACGTCTAACATCGGCACTATATAGACTATATTATGGACGCGCCCCAAGACTGACGTCTAACAATTTTATGTACTGCCACACACGAAACGGGGCGGGGATACCACGACTCTTGTCTCGGCTGGTCACATTATACTCGGACCCGGACCTTTTGCGTCGGAAGCCGATGTTCTACCTCAGGGCCACCGCCCCCCCCCCCCCCCCCCCCCCCCCCCCAGCCCCACAACGTCACAGCTACATGGTCTACTAGTCTCAGAGCTGTATCAAACTGTGTGCTTTCAAAATCAGGAAGAGATACATCATGTATGCACCAGTCTGCCATTGAAAAGGCATTAAACTAGCAATATAAAATACGTGTTGCTGTGCTGAGTAGTACAAACTTATGATAGGTGATTCAAGTTTACAAGGAAATGAGAACCCGTCAATTAGCCAACAACCTTCAAGTTAAAATATTAAAAGCCTTTTAGTGTTTTATGTGACTAGAACGCTGTTGCTTTCCCTATAACTCTGAGCGAATCCCAAAAAGCCTTTTTTTTAGTAACAAATCTATGTATGTCTTTTGATTAAAATATTCTTGGAATCATATTATTAAGAATTTATTACAAATAAAAAGGAAGGCTAACAATAACAAAATCCCATACAGTGTTCACGCCACAGAAAGCTCACCGTAAAACGAATCAGTTGTTGTTGGAAAAAGGAATGGTTAACCATTAGAGAAAAGCAATATCGAACATATAAAAACTAAAACTTTATGTCTTTGAGTTGGTTTTTTTAACGTCCGACATCAGCACTATATAGGCTATATAGTCAACGGGCCCCAAGACGGACGTCTGACAATTTTTATGTGCTGCCAAACACACGAGACAGGGCGGGGACACCATGACTCCTGTCTCAGTCGTCATGGTATGTCAAAACATGCTACCTTACGGATTTCTCCAGTGTTTACAAAATTGCATATGGCAGTTTTTAAACAATAAATGTTGAAAAGCAGCTACAACAATAGAGAAAAACGATTAACAAAAAAACAAAAAACAATGATGAAAAAAGCAACCAAGCTGGCTATTATCCTTATCAAATCTAGGCCTACATAAAAATAAGGAATAAGCATTTATATAACCTTGATCTGTACATTTTCGATTTTGGACAGCTTCTTTCTCAAATTGATTTGTCCTGAACAAGAAAAGTCGGAAAATGGTAATATGGATTTAAGCCGAGGATCTGCTAGCCTCGATTGAAAAGCATCAAAATTTCGAAGCGCAAGTATACACTGTGCGTAGACAATTTTCAGACCAAGATCTGCTAGTCTTGATTTAAAAGCATCAAAGTTTCATACAGATGAATGTAAATAACTTTTTATTTTCTTCAATATTTCTTACAGCTTTTTAATATTAGATATAACCAACTGCGCTATTCTGCGACTGAAAAGGGATTGTGCTAACAATATAAAATACTACTTGCTGTGCAAAACAACTTATGATAGGTGATTCAAGCTTTAAAAAATATAAAGAGAGAGAGAGAGAGACAGAGAGAGAGACAGAGAGAGAGAGAGAGAGAGAGAGAGAGAGAGAGAGAGAGAGAGAGACAGAGAGAGAGAGACAGAGAGAGAGAGAGAGAGAGAGAGACAGAGAGAGAGAGAGAGAGAGAGAGAGAGAGAGAGAGAAAACCCGTCTATTAACCAACAACCTTCAAGTTAAAATATTTAAGCCGTATAGTGGTTTTTTTATGATTAGAGTTGAAATTCGCAGATGATGCATCGATTTTTAGGATACATGAAGCAAATTACAGATAGGACAATACGGTGGTTTCTCAGTTGGTGTGAAGATCATTACCTACTTTTAAAATGTCAATAAAAATGGTAATCGATTTCAAAGGAAAAAAACACCAATGTCTTCCCTATTCATACGATGGTATCGTTGCTAGTTGTCTGACCAACCAGGCTAAATGAAACAAAAACAGAGTATCGATACATTATATATATTTTTGAGTGCACTGATGACTTAGATAATTGGTGTGTCTGACTGTCTGTCTCTCTGACGTCACGAATCAAGGACGACACCAGTACAATTCCGTTAGACTTTCTGACCTTAACTATGGGACATTTCTAAACACGGTGGAAAAGCGACACGAGCGGTGGTTATTTGGAGCATTATATAGCTGTATGATGTCACCAATCAAGGACATATCACTAAATTACATGTGGACAGTCTAACCTCTTGAAGGTAAACAAAATCAGCAATTTTTAAACACAGTGGAAAAGGGGCACAAGCGGTGGTTATTCGAGCATTTGGCGCATTAGCAATAATCAAACCACATAGCTGTTGTGTCTCCCAAGTTTCCTAGTGATGTCATCAGTCAAGGACACATCACTAAATTCCATGTAGATCATTTGACCTTTGAAAAGTCAACACAAACGCTATAATACTCATCGCCTTCCTTTACCAGTGCGAGAATTCCAAGATTTTTAGCGTAACTAGACACACATTTGTTCATTTTTTACATTAAAGGATCCACAGATACAATACCCTTGTTTGCCTGTAAATGTAGATTATTCGGCCTATATGATTAGGCACATTTGTTTCACGTCCAATCTCAATATTATCTGGCTACATCGAAAATGGGCCCCAAGGCTGACGTCTGACAAGTTTACGTGCTGCGACACAGAGATAGTGCGGGAATACCCTGATTCTGTCTCAGCCGGCCACATTAAACTGACATCGACCCGAACAGCAGAGGACGAAATCGCCCCATCGAGACTGGAACCACGGACCTCCTGCGTCGAAAACTGATGTTCTACTCTAGGGCCATCGCGCCCACCGGGACTTGGCACACCCACCCGCCTATATAGTGCTGCTGTTGGACGTTAAACCAACCCAACCCAACCCAACCCCCAACCCTGGCGCACCCATACCCAGGTGTCGAGCATTGTCTGCAACTCTTCATTCACTCCGCCGGTCCAAAAACATAACAGCGCTAAACAATGTCCTGAATTGTTAATGGGTTCAGTGGATATTTTTTTTATTTCTAAGAATCTTGTCAGAACTGAGGCATTAATTCGTGATATTCATAACACACGTTTCTTTATTATTTTGTTAATGGGTTGAATTGGCATTGATCCGCAAAAAACAAAAAAAAAATGAATTCAAAAGACCTAACTTGGCTAGAGATTACCTTAAAATCAACACCATCATTTTGACATCGTAAAACAAAGCTGAAAATAATGACAAAAATGTCCAAGAAATCCACTTGAAAATTAAATTTAAATTGAAGAGCTGCTAACAATTATAACGCATGTTGTGGAAGCAGTATATTAAACTCGATAATATCGATTTTAAATTAATTATTAAAAGTACAAGCTCGGTATATATAATCATAGTGTTTGATGCTACGTGTTTTTTGTCTACATTATCAATAATGTGGTATATTAATGTTTTATGAAAATGGTACATGCGAAGTTTCAGGTCACTTTACAAAAAAATCTGTTATGAAAAGAAACTGTACATGGAAAAATAAAGAAGAAACCTCGAGATACACTTAAAAAGTACGCGTGTATGTGTGTGTGTTTTGGCGGAGGGGGTTGGAAGTTGTAAGAAAGATATAACAAATAACAGGTGTCGCCCAATATTTATTTGTGCCTGGGTATGTGTTACACAGAGAGAGGGAGAGAGAGAGAGAGAGAGGGAGAGAGAGAGTAGAGAAGAGGAAGGGGGGGGGGGGGGAATAGAGACAGACAGACAAATGGGCAGGAAGACAGACAGACAGAGACAGACAGACAGACCGTTAGACGTCGATTACAACACTGATTTTGAAATCCTTATTATGAAAGAACGACACCGACAAAAACAAAAGAGAATATTGGGGTATTGAGGTGCAGGCCCAAGACTCTCTAGCTATTATTGACAACTCCAGGTAAGATCGCCCAAACAGATAACAGCCGGATGGGATATTCAGCATTACGCAAACCTGGGAAGGATATTTTTAGGGCTGGTATATAACCTTCTTCAATGGCCACCCTGTATTTTGCGGGGTGACCCTCGCGATATCCGATCATTGCCTTCGTAACTGGACATATAAACACATTCATTTCTGTACGGTGGAGGGAGATAACTAATACAGTGTTTGATACAGAGAGGGAACTGTGAAAACTCAGAGTTGTCGTTGATACAAGAAATAATACAGAACACTTCTCCGCCTTGGGTGAGTATGTAACTTCAGGGTTTTTGCTATAATCAATATCGTTGTTTTCATAAATTGGGGCTAAGTAGTGTTCACTATGGGTATGCAACATCAAAATTGGTATTTTTTATTTTGGGGTTTACTGTTTTATTGTGTTGAGAGTATTTCAAAACAAAGTTTATATTGCTTTAACCTATAATGTATATTCCCTGTAAGTGTTAAAAAAAATTTCCATAGTGTTATTGAAAAATGGGCTTTATATGTTCTCACTGTAAGTATTTAACAACAAAGGTTACACATGTAATATAACTTATTTAATTTTCAGGTTTATGAGTTTTCATTATGTTGCTTTGGTTTCGTTTGTTGGATTGTCAAAGTTCATTGTTCGCTGGCGAGTGAGCTGACTCGTACACCCAGGGGAAGGTGTGAAAGGGGGGGGGGCGTTCTGGCGCAGGTGGTAAAACGTCAGTCTCCCAATCATGAGGTGTCTGGTACAAAACCCACGATCGGTAAAAAAAAATGTATTTGTCAGATTACGGGAGCAATGGTATCTCCACACACTGTGTCTGCTTACTATAGGACATAGACTTCAAGACGAGCTGTAAGGGAAAAAGTACAACATTGTTAGAGAGTTCTCTTGTAGGTTTCGCAATGGCAATACTGAATGGCTAATAAGATTAATTGCCCTATCCCTGTAGTACTTTTAAAAAGGAACGATACATAGCTCCCTTATCTCAATGGGGTCACAGTGTCAGTAATGCGAATACAGTTACACGATTTTTAGGGTTTTCCAAAATTCGTGTTTTTTAACCAATAGATTTTCTGGTAAAAGTCACCGACCTCAATAATTTTATAGTTGCGCTCTCTAAGATGGTCAAAGATTTAAAAATATAATTCACTTCTCTGAAGATGGTTGATACATTTCTGTAGTTGCGTTATAATTGTAACCTAGAAGTTTCCATACATAGTTGTCTTGTTAAATTATCGAAAATAAATATCGGGATATAAAGTTTTCAGACAAATTACTCGTGAAACCCGAAATAAATTTTCCATGTATAACTTATTTAGACAATTTAAATAATGGATGCTATAACAGATAGTCATAAGATATGATACACAATAAGCATTCTTTTTACCCTACTGTCTTACTGCGTTAAAATTACTGTAGAAAATCTAGAACCATGATAAATTGTATTGTAATCGCATTGTCGTTAATTTTTCTACTTGGTAAAAATCTTCAAACATGCACACAAAAATCACTGTGGATCAGGTTTGAAACAACTGAGAGGTTGGTTGCTTGGTTTATTGGTTGCTTAATTGCTAATCCTTGGTTGCTCAGTTGGTTGTTTGGTTGATTTGTTGGCTAATTGGTTGATTGATTGGTTTGTTGTTTGATTCGTTAATTTCCTAAAGTTCAACGTCACCACATAGAGTGGTCTTGGGGTAGAACATAGGTTTTCGACGCAAAAGGTCCGGGTTCGAGCCTTGGCAATTACGCTCCCTGAAACAGAGCGGGAATATCAGAACTCCTATGTCAACTTGTTACATTATACAGACACCGACCCAACCAGTAGCGAATCGAACCCGGAGTCTCCAGAACAGAAGCCCAGTGTTTTATCACTTAAACCACTCAACATTTAGCTTGATGTAAACAAAGATCTTCCGGTCTCATCTTTTTTTTTTACCATTATACGATTTAAAAAATCGGAAAACTAAGTTCTTCATTGCTAAATAACACATGATCTCTTGATAGCTACAAAATGCAATAGACTTCAGAGACAAAAAATAATTGCCATTGGGATAAGTGAAGGGAGCAGGTTAGAAATAATATTTATGCTACTTTTACATATCATAATTATCGATGTGGATGTTGATCAATATTTATCTTGTAATGAAATCAAACTGTAAATACCCTGAGTACGTTTAAACACAGACCCCAGAAAGTGAAATATGTTGAACACCGTGACCAAATGCCAGTCTAAAGTACTATTAATTCTTATTTTTTTCAAGAGGGTTTGTAGTTCTTCGTCATCTATAATAAAGCTATAATGAGTATGCGTAGGCCTATCTGTTGTTTGGTTATATGTTGTTGTTTTTAATTCAAGCCAGTCATTCAAAAAGGACATCATTTTCTATTGATAACAAAAGAGTTTAAGACATTTGGAAAATGGTAGGTCAAAATACTTTAAGTCATAAGTAAAAAAAGAGCCCTAAGGACTCCGCAATATTAAAAATATGATCTTTTTGAGGTCACCTGAATCTTGATGTAGAATGCGAACGTAGACAAGAAAAAAAATCACATAACACGGCGCGCTATCGCCATCTAGATCTAGATCTGGGGGTTCGAACAAAGACAGGGCCTAATCACAGACAGGCCGGGTGTAACACGAAATGCCCCGTGGGTGTTATCATACTTATCCCCCGCGTCTTTAGGGGAGATAGCTATCTCTACACCAGCCACACCCCGCACAAAATCCCCGGATATAATTCGCTGCAAGACCGAGACAAAAACAAAACCCAGTCGTATTCAAGTTGCAGTGAAATAGCAACAATTATATGCCTAAAATATAGCAACTGGATTATTGAATTTCCGCAAAATATTAAAATACACCCTCATTTTTTTGTAAATATATAGCTACATTGAGGTTTATAATAATTGAATCATAAAGGCAAAACCGAATGATAATGAACTTTGAAATACGTTGGTTACACTAATAACTCATAAGTTACTGTTGAATACTATATTAAATCCAAGTGTGAAGAAAATAATCTTCTAAACAACAGAGTGACTTTATTTACTTAAACAAATTAAAGAACAGTCATGATGGTGCCTTTAATATAACAAGTTTTAAAACATTGATCCTGCCGACGTCATACGATTTACATCTGTATCTAGATTTGAGATTATTGTGATAGATTTCTCAGGAAATTTGCTCATTAAGACACTTCCGGTTCTGGAAATAAACATTGATAAAAAAAAATACCGAGGACGCATTTTGTAGGTAAGAAAATCGTGAGGTGATATTAAAAAGGTTATATCTGTATAGTTCTTTCGCGAACATAGCAATAACAGCATAAAAAGAATCTATCTTAATAGAGTAGTCTCAAAATAATAGCTGCAGCCTGTTAATATAATCAAAGAAACATTCTCAAAAAAGAGCAAGTAAAGAAATGTCATAGTCCAAACTTTTGGTATTATTTTCTTAAAAAATCGTTTTAAAAAATTTAGATAGAAACTTTTTAATGTCAGTTTTCAAATCTTGTTGTAAGATCGACTACTTTACGTACACAATTTCTATTGTTATGTGTACGTATTTTCTTTTGCTTTTTGGGCTGCCTATGTATTCTGTGGAGTTTAATGTGGAAACTTTTATTTTAACTTTGTTCTTTATCATAGCTTTCTTATTTGTTTTGATTGAAATACGTGCTAAAATTTGTCATATTTCAGTTTTGGGAATAAATACGGTAATTAGCTGCTGACATTGGACCCAACAATTTTTGCTGTATTACACTCGATACAATGCAATTTGGACCTACTTGGATGATTTTAAATAAGGGCCCAGTGCAAAAAGTGAAAAATGACTGTTTTAAGAAAATGCCATTCAAAGATTTTGATTTGTTCAAAATTTGATGCAGGGTGCAGTGTTCACAAAAAAAAAAATTCAAAAAAATGGTTAGATTCTTCATTTCAGAATGAAATGTGTCAATCTAATGAAGGGGAAATAACTCAATTTAATGGGCAGTGCAATTGGTTGTAGCTAAATAGCACCCCTGCACTTTTTGCACTCGACCCTATTAGATGATTAGGTTTGGCTTCTGAAAAGTAAAAGTACGATTGTTCATTTTGTTGTTGGTGCATCAAACGTTATGTTTGGTACAAGTACAAATAGGCATGTGTTGTAGGAAAAGCAAGAACGCAATGAAAGAATAGTAGTGCACATCTTCAATAATTAGATTCTTGCTAATAGTAGTTGCAAGAACCCCAGTATATTATATTGCAACACTATTTAATTTTGCTGTTGTGGTTTTTTTTTACAACTACACCCAATTAGTGTGTTTTTCTTTCTTTTTTAAATAATAAAAATCTTAAAATTAAAAAGGAAGTTGTTGCAATAATTCTCTTTGATTGATTATTAATCAAAATCGATTTGCTAAACATTTTGCATTTCAGCCTGTTGACATCTCGGGCAAGTTTGAGATTGGTAATAGTACAATACATGCTATATTTTATTATGTTTAATTATATCCAGTCTAGATCTGCTGAACTCGCGGAATATACTAAATGCCACATAATATGAGCGGTCGGCTGGTAGGAGACATGTTCTCTCTGAGTGGCAGAGGGGTGAAATGGCTCAAGTGGTAGAGCGCCGGTCTTCAGACCGGAATATGTGCGGTTCGAACCCCACGATCGCTCAGAATTTTTTTTTGTCCGACTTCCTTCAATGTTATTGGTTAGGTATATAGAATTGTCGTTAATATTGTTGTTTGTTGTTTGTTTGTTTGTTTTGTTTTTTGTTTTTGTTTTTTCAATTTAATCCAAATAGTGCTTAAAATGTTCGAAAAATTATTATTTAGATGTTGCTCTGATTCTCTTGGATTGTATTATCTTATCGGATGGCTCTGTTTTAAAAGAAAAATTCGTGAAACGTAGGTATCTTTAGTGTAGTCCTATTTTATTTGTTCACCAAGTACCGGGTCTAGAGCAGACATGGGTGACCATGGCACGCCACTCTCAACTTTATAAAGTCCAACCTGGCTCAAGTGGTAGAGCGATGGTCTCCAGATAGGGAGGTGTGCGGTTCGAATCCCACGATCGGGAAGTCCGCTAGTCAAGATCCACGATTAAGCAAATTTTTGTGTGATTTCGTTCCAAAGTGGTTAGGTCGATGTCAGGCGCCTTGATATACCGGCGCTCTCTCGAGTATAGCAGTATGTAAAATTATCAGGCATTGGTCTCGGGACCCTTCCGCAATATGGTCTAGTTTCTATGTTGGTTGAAAGTCAATAAAGGAACAAACCTACCCGTAGTAGGTTTATTCCCTGCAAGTCACGTGATGTTTCTGTTTTTCATAGTATCACAACGAATGTGGTTTGTTTGTTTTGTTTGTTTGTTTGTTTGTTTGTTTTTATTCCATTATCAGTTTGGCAAATCAGAGATGCCATATTTATTTTTTCTTGTAGAAAAAAATAAAGGTGTCTGCCACTCTGTATTATATATTTGGAAGGTACCCCTATCGACCACATGACGGGAATGACTTAGTGATAAGTCATGAAGTCAACCCCGCTCTGTCTTTATGTTGGGGCGGACTGGCGGACTGGCTCGAGTAGTAGAACACTGGTCTCCAGATCGTGAGGTCCGAGGTTCGGATCTCAAGATCGCTCTATAATTCATCGGTCCGATTTCGCCCCGTGTAACTGGTTGGGTCTGTTACAGAATACTGTGACTGGCTGAGACAGGAGTCCAGAGCTCGCCGCCTTGTCTCCTGTGTGACAGCACCTAAAATTGTCAGACTTTAGTCTTAGAAACCGACAAGTATTTACAACCTACATAGTGCTTATGTTAGACGTTAAACAAACGCGTCTCAACACAACTGTATCCATGTATTTCTCCGATCTTACCCTGTGATTTAGGCTAACTGTTGAGGGCAGACGTTAACAAACAAAAATAAAACAAAAATATCCCATTCTTCCTTTATTTAATAGAACTGATTAATTTAAAAAAATGAAAGTTTTCACATTTAAAATAGTATCGCTTTTGTTATAACACTGCAGTTCATAATATCGACTGACTCATTCAATCGATTATTTCAATGTCTTTTTTCCCCAGGGCACACAAACAAGCTGAATGATGACGTCATTCAGTTCCAAAATGATCACTCGATATCTAACCTTGGTATCGATATTTTTCGTCTTTATCAATATCGATGTTGTAAACAGTCAATTGGATGTTTGTAAGTTATTTGTAATATGGATTTCTCTCTCTCTCTCTCTCTCTCTCTCTCTTTCTTCTTTCCTTT